>LPNX010794144.1:62015-95953 GCA_001517045.1 Pseudotsuga menziesii | reverse complement strand
TATGCGTTTTGAGGGCTTCTATTTAGCACATGAGTAAAAAATCAGGTTTTCATCGCCAAATTTGGCCAAAAAGTGTTACCCATCTTCATGGAATCACCCAAAAGCAGGACGTTAGAACAATTTACAACATTACGGTACGGTAAATAAAGTATGACACATTCCGCAAGTTCAAATAATGTCTAGCATAGGTAGTTTTACTAGCCTAATAATTTCCTTTTATTTTCAATTTTTGGGGACAATACATTAATAATGATTATTTTCCTTTATTTTTTATGAATTGAAGACTATTGTGCATAATTTTACTGATGATGGTTTGTGGAGTGATTTTTCATATTAATAGCAGCAACACTTATGGTTCAAGCCTCCAAAGTTGGCATGCTAGCACACATCGACATGTAGATTCACAACATGGTTTCATTCCTAGAATTGATTATGTGCATTTCTGATTTCAATTCGTGGTCAACTCCAACATGACAGCCTCTAGCTCATGATCAAATAGCCTTAACCAAAAACGGATGCCAAATAAAACACATTGATTTTCATCACGATTTGCGGGAATATGGAGAATAATATTGAAAATATGGGACATGGGTTATGTGCGTAATGACATCAACTACCTGAATTGTGAGGAAATTGTCAAAAACAACTACATTTTGAGCGATATGGGTGGTTCTTTGAGAGGGTATTTTCCATATTTGTAGCTATGGCTGGTTCTCAAATTAGCAAATTTGTTGAAATAGATCACAAGTTGCGGATTCAGTTTCTCATTCTCCTAAGATAATTTAGTGTATAAATATGTAATCATTCTTATGTATTGGGGGTTGGTAGGAAAAGAGATCAAGCAATGTTATGTTGTAGAATTTGATCCAGACTCTGTTGTAATGATTTCATTCTGATAATACATGCTGGAAGTTTCTTCATTTTGGAGTTGTAGACTTTCATTGTGGAGATCTAGCTCTACTTAGTGGAGGAAGGTCCCTCTTCCCTGAGTAGATGTTGGTGGTGTTGATTGTAAGTGTTTTATTATGTATATCTACTTATTATTTAGTTCATTCTTTCATTCATTAAATTTAGCATAGTTGTATGCTTTCATTCATTATATTTATCATAATTATTTTCCTTTTAATTCGTTTGATAGATTGTTGGCCAACATAGCACTTCTTTTAGATTCATGCAATTAGATCTTTCTTCATAAGAATTGATTTTGTTTCAAGTGTGATTAGATTTATAGTTTGGTTTCATGAATATTTTTTAGGTTTAATTTATTTTCAAGAAAGTGTGATCTAGTTTTCAATGAGTTTTGATTTCATACCAATGGATAACAGTGTTAGGTAGAAATTGTGCTTGCATAGAGCTTGCACGATATCTTTGAAATTATAGACTTCCTTGGGTTGATAATTTATGTTTTGGTAGTTTCAACTGTTTAATTAATTAAACATTTAATTTTCCCAACATTTTGGCGTCATTGCCGGGGAAGTTATCAATGGTGCAAAAGTACATCTAACATTTTTTTGTAGATGCATTGTTAAAGTAGAGCATGTAGATTACATGCTTATTTTTCAATTTATTGAATTTTATTTGAGTGTGAATTTTCTTTCTTTGCATTCAGTTTTATTTCTTTTTCATCTTTTGGAGTGCCAATCTTATCATTCCCCTCAGTGGTGTTGTAAGCACCACCCATAATACTAACCAATTGACAAGAACATTTGAAGGAGGATCCTCAAGAGAGCACATGAAGAATCTAGCCTCAAGAGAGCACATGAAGAATCTAATGAAGAGATGGGAGTTAAGAAAGATGCATAAATTGTTACCTTCAAATTTCCCATTAGAGATTCAGGAGAAGTGGTACCAACGAAAAAGCATTACCCCACATGTTCTACCAAAATTTCTTGGTTTGGAAAATGAAGACCTTTATGTATTTTTATTTAAATTTGAAGTAATTTGTAGAGGATATTATTGTACTAATAGTCAAAAGTTGAATGTGTTTCCCCTTACTCTAAAAGGAACAACCCTCTAATGGTTCATAACCGTCAATGGAAATTGTATACAAATCTGGGAAGACATGAGATGTGTATTTTTTAACATGTACCAAGATTATTGTGGGGTGAATGAAGATATATTCAAAATGACACAAGGAGAAGAAGAGAATTTGAAGGAATATGTGGAATGCTTTCAATACAACCTTCAATGATCAAAACAAAGGAAATTAGGGAAAGAGACCTTAAAAACACTTCTACTCAAGGGAATCCAAGATGAATATTTAGAAATATTAAATCTAATGGGAACATGTAATGTAGTTCAGTTAGCTTATAATGATATTTGTGAGTTATGTAGAAGGTATTCAAGAGGAAAATTCAAGACTGGTAATAATTCTAATAATACTTATTTTCAATCTTTGAAATCTGTTGTAAGAACAAGCGTTATAGAAGTTGGAATCAACAATTTATTTGAAATTTATAAAGATGATTCACAATTGGGTGTTTTGCAGGATAACGAAAAAGCAGGAGGAAATAAGAGAAGTAAGGGATTTCCCTTTGGATAGTCTTGAAAGCTCTGGTATATGTAACTTGAAGCATTCCATGGATTTTTGCCCCTCCTTACCTTGGATGAAAGAAAAATATCAAAGAGATATGGGAGTTGCATCCAACTCATTGCAACAGTCATGGAAACCATGGCCTACATGTATGGTTCGAAACTTTATTCCTCCATTTCCTTACTCTCATACCCAATCGTTGATTACTCTTCCACCATGCCAGTTGTTGCAGCCTCAATTTAACTCTTACCTACCTTATCCAGAAGGTTGGAATGGCCTATCTTATGATCACATGGCCACTCTCCCTCATGATGCAACACAACTTGGTCCTTCAGTATCAACCTCACTAACCAATCCTCTACATCAGCCACATCTATCTTCTCATCAAACTCATTGGTATCCAACACAATTTCTTGTCCAATCCACCCTCCACCCTAACCACAATAAAGCAACACAGTATGCTTACAATGTTGAACTGCAAAATTTTCCTACATTTCCCTCTTGTTCTACCTCACCTACACCGCTGCAAAAATATTCTGCATTGTTGCAGCAAATCCATACGAGGCCTGGACATGTTCTAAATCCAAGACTTGGAAGTGAAGTTTCTTATCATCATCAACAAGTTAACAAGATCAACAAAATTGATGAAGAACGGACATTTGAACCAAATATTGAAGCAGCCTTCACATCATTAGATTTGAATCTCTTATGCATTCAGGAAGATCAGTTTAATAAGGAGTTTCATGGTGTAACAACCATGAGAAATCAAGGGAACAAATACTATATTGAAGCTTGGTTTCAATCTGTCATTGGTCTATAGCATCATTCCATACTTCAACAATTCTTGGCACCATTATTTCAAGGGAAGTTGATCTCTCATATCCTAGAATTCATAAAGCTATATTTTTCTATTGGCGTATGAGAATACTTGAGTCACTTCTTTGAAAGTGGATCCATTGGAAGTTTTCCTACACTTGAAAAGAATTTGTTATTTCCAAGTAGTGTAGGATATTGTAAATAAATAAAATTGGTAAGATCCCATTCAATTTTTCACTTAGATGCATAGATAGTATGATTTTGTTTTGAATAAGAACTCTCGGACATGAGGTGTAGTAAGAGCCACCCATATTACTAATCTATCTTTTTCAGGAAGTGGGTAAGACGAAGGAAGCATTAGTCAATGAAGACTTCATGGGAAAATGATCCAGCGATCATGGAACCCTTCAATATTGAAACTTGGGAGATCATCATGGTATGTATTTAGTTTTCATTTATATATAACACATCCATAAAAATACACAACCTTTATTTCAACATTATATCATTTTTTAAGAGTTGCAGTCGCTGCTGCAACAGACTGTGTAAGTTAATCTAGGTACTCAATGCTTGAAATTTTTGGTATGGGCATATGTTCTATTTGAATTTACATCACAAAAAATATTCACACCTATTCTGGTCACTTTTTGGGAGCCAAATTTCATTTATTGGATTTTTGTGGCAATTTGGCTTGAATTTTTACTACTTGAATTTTTACTGAAACACAATCGGGACAGTACGTTTTTGGGAGACCAAATGGAATTATTTTTAAAACATGTTTACATCCCAAGTGTACCTTTTAATATTGTTTCCAAACAAATTTAAATTTTTGATATTGGGCATCAAACAAAAAATTTATGGTCAAAATACTAACGGGGTGTCAAGCAAACAACTTAGGAACAGAGATGGGACAGACACTTTTTGGATTCCTTATTGGATATATATTTAAAACATGTTTCATTGGTATATTTTCCTATGAATATAGTTTTCAACTCAATTTTAATCACTCAATTCCAATATCATATGCAAATTATATGACCAAAATACCAACTGCCTATCACAAATCAACATTCCTAAAACTCTGTTTCCTAGACTATTCATTGACCTATTTGACCCATAAATTCTTATTGAATTCAAAACATGTTTATATTGGGTATCCCTACCTTAATATACCTTCATATTCAATTGGAATCACATAAATCCATTATCAAAATAAAACTTTATACCTAAAACCGTGATTGTTGGTCTAGTCCAGAATTCGAAAAACACCTTGTCATGTAGGTTGTTACTGAGCAATTTGGAATATAATTACATATAATTTTAAAAACATGTTTCTAAGGGACATATACCTATGAATTTACTTTCATTTTTATTTGGAATCACTCAAATTGGATGAGGATCGAAGAATTTATGATCAGAATATTGTTGGTGAGTCTAGATGGTCATCACTCTCCCACAGGTAAATTGAATTTGCTTCATTCATTTTTCCTTGGATTTGTTTTATAAGTATTTTCTTGTTTTTTTTTTAAATTTTTTGGGTGAAGAGAGACCAATCACCTCTCTTCTTCCATCTCATGTTTTATTGCAGGCAAGTGCTGTATTTTGTAGGTCCTTAAAAGAAGAAGGTCAATGCATGCACGAGTGACTCTTGAAGACTTTTTCTCAATTCGCAAATGGATTGATCACATAATAAATCGAGATATTGATGTGAAAACCATATGAATACCAATGTTCCATAATTCAAGTATCATTGCTACATGAATTGCTACTAAAGAAGCCTCCCAAAAAACCTTTCATCCATCATGCTCATTCAGAAACACCATGATTGCCCATATATTTCCTTCTTTCCTCCACCATTCCATCACTTCCATGACATTATTCTCCATTTGATCAAACTAATACTATCCACTCCACTCACAACTAACCCATGAATAATGTCTCTCAGGTCCCTTACATGTTGAGTTACCTCCTATCCTTTTCATTTTATTGATAAAGCCTACTTGTTGGAGAAAAATTTTCAGCTCTAGTTCTTCACAATCATTTTTTTGTACTCATATTGGATGATGTGGAATTCATGAAGTTCCACCTTCCAATGGTCTTGTCCCATTGGCCTTAACACACTATCTCGGCAATAAGGGCTTGAGTTATGCATAGTACCTTGGAATTTTACATGCATCAATGGTAAATTTCCTCACTGATGATCAAGGGAATACATCAATGTGTCTTGTTTGTCAGATCCTGCAGGTGACTTGAACTCAACACATACATTCGTACCTGACAGTTTGTACTAATGTACCTTGATAACTCATTGTCATCAATGGTGAGTTCTCTCGTGTTGGCTAACAATTTTAACTATTGATTGGTAATCCAACGAATTTTCTCAATGGTCAACTTCAAGAACATTCATTCACATGGATTAACTTGTACATAATCACAGATATTGGGTGAAGACTATATTTTTTTGTTCAAGTAGTTTAGCAGTATTCTATTCATTTAATTGATAGCATTTGTTTTCAGTCATCTTGCATAGTTTCTCATCATTGATCAGATTGATACTTCATAAGTTTCAGCTTCCATCTACATCTCTCAGCAGCAGTTAACCAAGGCGTCCATGAAGCTAACACTTGAGGTAAAATAACATGAGTTTTTTACTTATTAAATATTTAGGAAGATGGAAAACCACTATGGATTCTTCATTTCTAGTTCCAATTTATATACATTATTCATTGCCTGTCTTAACCATACCATCTTTAATCCATTCACTTCCATCATTTAGCACTCAAATCCTAAGCCCTCACTTCATTTGAACCAAGTCATCATTTTATTCCTCTCCATCCATAGAATCCAAAGAATGAGAAGATGCCTTGCTGCTATCACATAAGAACCAATAGTAGGTAGAAAAGAGATGTTGCTATCATTCCATTCAACACATGTAGGAGCCCACAAATTACTGGAAGAAAAAGAAATGGCTTCCTACAAGGGTCAGCACGAGAAAATGATCTGTTGTTGCCACACAAGAACCAATAGTAATACTTGATGTTCTTACCGTCATGAACAATAATCCATCCTAAGGTAACATGCTTATCTTTTCATAGCAACAACTCAATTTGCATTGAGATTTGAAATTCATGACTATAAGGTTTCCATCAACATAAGTTGAAGAGAAGAGACTATATCATATGGTATGCGGATTGTCAATTTTTAAAGATCAATCATGTTGCTAGTTTATTATTAATGCATGGTTGTACCGCATGTATCCTTATCATTGAATGTTGCTAGAAATCGGAATACAGTCATTTCAGAATATGGAACATCGGCATAACCATTTGTTTTTGGCTGGAGAAATCTCTCATACAAAATCCCTCCATGTATGGAAAAAAATTCATGCTACTTATGAGATATTTGTCATTCATTTCAATGGTGCTCTATTTTATTCATTCCCTCTACATGCCTTCGTAAATATGGATCTTGAAATAATTATCATTTATTACAAATACCAGTTTGGTATCAATTAAACATCTGGTTGGAAACATGTAAGTAATCTCTAATAGTCAGGATTGTAGAGTATATGAGGGGTACATGGAAGGAATTGTGAGCATGACATCACATATCTTATTGCCATAAGCTATCATGTCGCAGCATATTGAAATAAATATGGAATAATATATACAACAGTCTAATACATTTAGACCAGCAATTTGAAGGCATTGTCGACAGCCTAGGGCATGATTGGTTGTGCCATGTTTCATTGATATTTTAAGTTGCACAAAGAAGAAGAATACATGGGGAAATGCTTGGTCTTTGTCACATAAACAATTTGGTATTTGTGAGTAGACACATAAATAAATGTGTTTCATCCTTTCAAGATAAATTCTATAGTAGTGTTTTTAACTCTGATGTGAAGTTTACTTAAGAAACTTTTGATATTTTTTTTATCTAAAATTCATTTGGGCATACTATAACAACATTTCAAGCAATCAACACCTTCTTCTACATTCAAAGCATGAGTACATGCTATGTATTCAGTTTGGGGGAGTAGGTTTTGGCAGTCATTGTGTAATTCATTGCTAACCAATGTCTGCTAATGTGAATGCTTAGATCAATCTTGCAAACATCCTTGTTTTTACTCATTCACAACTTGGAAACATGCAAAAATTGAAGTAATCAAGTATTCCAAACCATTGACTATATTTTCATGAAACTTGGACAAGGATTGCATAACATCATGAAGAACAACTCCGGTAAGTTTCAACCCAATCCAATGCATGGTTTTCAAGAAAATGGTCATCATCACCTACAACCATTTTTCCTATGTATCAAGATCCATGCATTAGATGAATTTGAGATTTAGGGAGAATAAGCATTATGGTAAGAGGAACATATTCACCAAGTTTCAGGAAAAAACATTGCATGGTTTTTGAGAAAACGACCATCATCACCTACAACCAATTTGTATTTTTCTTGAAATCTGTGATGTGGGTATCTCTTATTTTTGGTGTGTAGATGCATTGGAATAGTAAAACCATGTCTGCAAAATTCCATCCAAAACCAGTTTGTATTTTGTGAAATATTGGTTCAGGAAGTTTGTTGATACACCAACTGCGACTTCGCCAAATTTGTCCATTTTTCCTATTCTCGCAACTGTGACTCGACCAAATTTGTCTTATATACCAGCTGTGACACCGCCAAATTTTTCTTATTTTTCCTATTCTCATAGTTGTGACTGCCATATTTTTCTTATACACCAACTACGACTCCACCAAATTTGTCCATTTTTTCTATTCTCGAAGTTATGACTCTGCCAGATTTGTCTTATACACCAGCTGTGACACTGCCAATTTTTTCCTATTTTTCTTATTCTTCTAGCTATGAATCCACCATATTTCTCTTATACACCAGCTATGACTCTGCCAGATTTGTCCATTTTTCCTATTTTCGCAGGTGTGACTCCACCAAATTTGTCTTATACACCAACTGCGACTCCACCAAAATTATCCATTTTTCCTATTCTTGTAGTTGTGGCTCCACCAAATTTGTGTTATACACTAGTTGCAACTCCACCATATTTGTCCATTTTTCCTATTTTTGCAGTTGTGACTCCGACAAATTTGTATCATACGATAGCTACGACTTTGCCAATTTTTTCCTATTCTTCATATTCTCGCAGTTGTGACTCTACTAGATTTGTCTTATACACCATATGTGGCTCCTCCAAATTTGTCCATTTTTCCTATTCTCATAGCTATGACTCCACCGGATTTGTCTTATACACCAGCTGCTACTATGCCAATTTTTTCCATTTTTCCTATTCTCACAGCTATGACTCCACCAAATTTGTCTTATACACCAGCTATGACACCGCCAAATTTTTCCTATTTTTCTTATTCTCGCAATTGTGACTCCACCATATTTGTCTTGTACTCCAGCTGTGACATCGCCAAATTTTCTGCTAAATTCTCAATTTCGCAGCTGCAACTCTGCCAATTTTGTGGTTGCAACTCTTATGGTTTTGGTCACTATGCATGGTAAAATGAAAGCAACAATTGAATGAGTCCTTCTAGTTTGGATGCTACACAGGTATTGGATTGCATGAGGACATGCAACAAGTTTAGTTTGGGGTAGATGTTGGATCGCAGATTTGTACCTATTTTCATCACTTATCGATATCTATTTCATCCATCTTCTTCTTGTTATTATCCATTTATCACTCCATATTCTATCCATTTACTGTAATTTCCCATAAAATACCATATTACTCCCATTGATGCTTTAGTGGTTAATAATGATTATTTTCCTTTATTTTTTATGAATTGAAGACTATTGTGCACAATTTTACTAATGATTGTTTATGGAGTGATTTTTCATATTAACAGTAGTGGTACTCATGGTTCAATCCTTCAAATTTGGCATGCTAGAACATGTCCACATGGAGATTCACAACATTGTTTCATTCCTAGATTTGATTATGCATATTTTTTATTTCAATTCATTCTCAAGTCCAACATGGTAGCCTCCAGCTCATGATCAAACAGGATTAACAAAAAATGCATGCCAAATAAGAACACATTTATTTGCGTCGTAATTTGCGGGCATGTGGAGAAATATATTGAAAAATGGGACATGGGTTTTGTGCGTAACGACCTCAATTACCTAACTTGTGAGGAAATTTCCAAACAAAGCTACAATATGAGAGATATGGGTGGTTCTTCGAGAGGGTATTTTCCATATTTTCAGTTGTGACTGGTTCTCAAATTAGCGAATTTGTTGAAACAAATCACAAGTTGGGGATTTGGTTTCTCATTATCCTAAGAGAATTTTATGCATAAATATGTAATCATTCTGATGTATTGGGGGTTGGTAGAAAAATATATCAAGCAATGTTGCTAAAGAATTTGATCTAGACTCTGTTGTAATGATTTCATTCTGATAATACATACTGGTAGTTTCTTAATTCAATAGTTGTAGACTTTCATTTTGGAGATCTAGCTCCGCTCAGTGGAGGAAAGACCCTCTTCCCTGAGAAGATGTTGGTATTGTTTATTGTAAGTGTTTTATTATGTATATTTTCTTATTATTTATTTCATGCTTTCATTGATTAGATTTATCATAGTTGTATGCTTTCATTCATTAGATTTATGATAGTTGTTTTCCTATTAATTCGTTTGATAGATCGTTGGCCAACATAGCAGTTCTTTTATATTCATGCAATTAGATCTTGCTTCATAACAATTGATTTTGTTTGGAGTGTGATTAGATTTACAGTTTGGTTTCATGAATAGGTTTTAGGTTTAATTTATTTTCAAGAATATGTGATCTAGTTTTCAATGAGTTTCGATTTCATACCAATAGATAACAGCGTCGGGTAGAAATTGTGCTTGCATAGATCTTGCATGATAGCTTTGAAATAAAATACTTCCTCGAGTTGATAATTTATGTTTTGGTAGTTTCAGCTGTTTGATTAATTAGACAATTAATCTTCCCAACAACCATTGAACTCCTCATACAACATCAACACTCCCCATTGGGATAACAATCATGGGACTATTCAATACATATTCCCCCATAGTAAGATTGATATTATGGTATTTCTTTGAATAATTGATGATTCCTCCATTTGAAATCATTACTTAAAATTCTAGTGCTGGATATACAAAGAAATTGGGATCTTTGGCCACTTTACATTGAATTGAATTATGAGTACTACTTGAATCAAACAACACTATTAAATTTTTGTTTTTGATATATCCTTTTGTTTTGAGAGTTTGAGGAGTGTTAATTCCATCCAAAGAATGAAAATATATGGTGGGAGTAATCACTTATAGTTCATCCCTTGTGGTGGCTCCTATTATTTTTGTTCTTCCTCGTCACATTCTATGTAGAAGAGTTTATTTTCTCTGCACTTATGTCCCTTACTGTGCTCGCTATCACAATTAAAGCATAGAACATTCACTCATCTTTCCTCTAGTTTTTAAGGTTTCAACCTCTGAGGTAGGTTAGAAGGAACACAATTCCCCCGGCATGTGTTGGAAGTGGTATTTCTAGTAGTCGTTGCCATATTTTTACTTTCAACCTTCCTTGTCATCATGAAATCATTTTCTATGGATATAGGTTCAAAGAGACACGCCTCATGTTCAGTGTCATCCTATAAGGTTCCAATAAATATATCTAACACATTATTTTCTCAAATATTCTTCACCCTGAGACTAAGCTGCCAAAATTGCTTGATGTGCTCTGTAACTCGGCCTTTTTGCTTGAGATTTACTAGCTAGATAAAGAAGTTGTCTCTATTTATATCCCCATAATGTGTAATCAATTCTTCTGTCAATATATACTAAGAGATAGTAGAGTCATTTTATGATCATAAAGTCATTGGTACCATACAAATTGACTAGGTTCTAAACATAAGGATGCAATAGTTACCATTTTTAAATTGGACACCTGGTTTAGATCAAAGAATTGCTCCGTCTAAAAAATCCATGTGATTAGATCCTTTCCATCAAACTTTCTCATTTCAATCTTAGGGATCAAGTAGTTCCTTGGACCTTAATTGAACCCAAGATGTTTTAGTGAATCATCAACTTTTGAGGACTCCAACTTCCTACACTCCAATTGTTTTTAAATTTTCTCCAGAAATAACTAGAAGAAGTCCTATTTTTCGTCCTTATCCTCTTCTTGAGTAGATACATGAGGATTAAAGCTATGTTTTATATCCTTCATCAATTCCTTCAAGTCTTGAAGATCTTATTTTCTAGCCATATCTTTGACATCCTCTTTATTATCCATGATTTTGAGATCCTCTTTAGTTTCCACCCCTTTGAGATCCTCTTTAGTATGTATCCCTTTGAGATCCTCTTTACTAGCCATCTTATTTTCCAATTTAAATAACTCATCCATTTTCAAATTTCCTTTAATCGTATCTTCCAAGTTATCATACTCTAAAATATACGTCTAACATTTCATCGTCTATTGGGGATGAATCCTCTAGGGATTTGAGTGGACTGTGATTCTTTCCACTTCCTTTTGGTGGAATTTTTAACAATAAATATATCTCACACCCAAAGGTTTACCACAAATAGATCCTTCTACTCAAATCTATTCAAATGAAAAATGACTTTCATTTTCAAAACCTTGATTAGAAGACTTTTTATAGTCGACTTGTAACTGAGGTAAAATTTTAATTTTGACTCCTTTGGGTCTGAAATTTATATCTTTGGTACCATGATGTGTCCTCTTTACAATGTCATCAGTTTTACCTAATTTTTATGTGCCAAAACAAAGTTATTGCAAATCTCCCAAAGATTCTATTTTTTTCTATCTAGAAGATCGAGCTTGTACAGTATGCCACGTGTCCAATTTATGTAGCTAAAACTTATACCACATACACCCTGGTCCATATTATTTTAGGTGCAACTTGTATCACTCAATTTGGATCTTATATGCTTCATATATGATCTTTTTTCCTAGAACACATGTTTCAAACCTTAATTGGAAGAATGTTTTAGGGTCGATTTGTAACTAAGGTAAAATTTCTCTTTCAAATCCTCTGGAATGAAAATTTGGCCTATGGTACCCTATTGTGTCCTATTTCCAATTATGAAATTCTAACCTAATATGGATGTTCCAAAAAAATGTTATTGCATATCTCGCAAAACTTCTTATTTCTGGCATATGTAAAAGAAAAAAAATGTACAGTATTCCAATTGTCCAATATTATGTTTTTGCATATTAAACTTCTACCAAAGATACCATGGCCTGTATTATTTACTATTCAACTAGTATCACTCAATTTGGATCTCAGATTCCTTAGATATGACCTTTCTCCCGATAACACTTGTTTTAGACTAGGTTTTGGACTAGTAAAAAACCCTAGATTCCTCCGCAATTATCTCTTAAACTATAATGGATCAGGATCTGAATTTTGGATTGAAGATATTTCAGCATGTTTTAGAAGTGGTGTTTTAACTGCAATCTATGAATACTTTTAGAAAAAAAGTTGTATAAAAAATTCCAAGATGACTCATTTTGTTGAAGTTAGTCCCAAGGTAAGAGATATGATACCAAATGTTATGCAACCAAGTCCCATAAATATACTAAAATAGAGTAAGCCACATCTTAGAAATGAATAACATAGATAAATAAAAATCCTCTTTGAGGGAGGAACTTCATTACACAATGTACTTGTGTACCAAAGACAAGACAATATACAATTCTTGCTCAAATGAAAAATATATCCCTCCTATATATAGAAGACAAAGGTGTATAATAACAACTAATAGACCCACTAATAGGCCCAATCCTACCTCAATAATATGTAATACACTACCATATAGCAGGTAAAGTGTTACACTATAGGGGGATTATTTCCAACATTTAGGGCTTAACGTTTTTTCTACTAGATGTTTCACATAGATCCCTGAACCCAAGCAGTCTCTCTTCCAACTAAGCCTTTCCAAATATATACCCAAGTGCACCCATAATTCACCTAAAGTGAAAGCTGCACCATTCCTATGGCCTGCACAATATAACCTAGATATGTCGAACTTCCAAGCCCATTGGGTGTGTCTCTTGCCAATTTCTTGGATAATGACTAACTACCTTTCCCTTGCATCCCAATGCATATATACTCTATAACCTGTCACATTGTCTAGACAAATCTTGCATAGACATGACTCCTTCTCAAAACATCTACATCCTTTCCTACATGCACCAAAGGTAGAGGCCAATGCCTCATCTACTCTAACCAGAGAACAAGGGTGGATGGTGCTCCAAGACATAACACAATATGTACTTCCCTCTATTTTCTGCAGCCTTCTTGCTTAAATGCACCATGAGTGGTATGTTCCCACCGATCATGCCCTCGCCTGCAATAAATAACCTTTGTTCCTCCATATTATCCTTCCATACTTTCCTATATATAGATGAAGTTCCTAAGTCACAAATTGGTTCCACTTCGTCTTCCCAAGTAGTTGTTATGCACCCTTTGTAGCAACATTGGTTTTGTCCCATGGTTGCATATTGGTCAGAAAGACTCTCTAAGATAATCAAGTTCAATTCCACTAGCTTATCCATGGAACCCAGTCATGCTTTGTTAACAATAAAATTAACACCCCTGAGGATGATGGTCTGAAAACATATCTTCATTTCCCCTGCAACATGAATACCATAATTTGGAACAAATTGAGAGCTTTGATCTCTCAATGGACCACTGCTTACACAAAGGAAGAAGTATTTTTATACAAAGGTTTCTCTAAATAATTCATGATCAATACTACTTAAGGGTCAAAACCCAGTTTTCACAACTCCTAGAGTGGAAAGAGTACATGTGATATGTATTAATTGTTCTAAAGTCCTAGAAGTTTGAGTAAGATGCCTGAAAAACTAAGTGGGTCTTTTGAAGAAAGTAATCAAAATCCATCAAAAATATTAAATCCCACATTCATGGTTAGTAATTGGGTGCACAAAACCCAATGCTATATAATAAAGGAATATGAGGTGAAGGAGGAGGACACAAAGACAAAAGCAAAGGCATGATGAAGAATTTGAAGGTAGGAAGGATTATTTTCCACATCAAGCTCTTGGTGATCATTGGCATGGATGGAGAAGGATCGATTAAAGAAAAGGACAAGTGATTCACCTCTATTATTGGGTTGTAAACACTTTCTTCCTATTTTTAATATAATGCAAATCTAGTTTCCCCCAAATTTTGAGATTGAATCTATGTGTTAATACTCATTTTAAATTCAAGATTTGGTAGATAGTTTTCAAGTTTTTCAAAGTTTTTCAAGTTCATATAGGTATATATATAGGTAAGGAACTAGTAAGCAAGATGTAAATGGATGCCTAAATTCCATGGATGATCAATCTAGGGGATCTTCTACAAGTGACATGCTTCAAAAGGTTTTTTCCTTTCTTCCTCCCTTTCCAACTATTTGAAAAAGCTTAGGAAACTTAAGAAAGTTTCAAATTATTGCATGTATTTATGTCGATTAGGACTCAAACACCTAGAGTAAAGGATAGAGAATGTTGTAGACACATCCCTATAGTGATCTCTACTAACAGATTGGCGACCATACTGGGGACTTGGGGTTTAATTCTTGATTTCTTTAGTTCTTGAGTTTTTCCTCATTTTTTTGGGTGTTTCTTGCTTTTAGATTTTTTAATGCATTCTTAATATTTGTTTTTAGAGGCCTTATTTTATATCTATAATATAAACCTGACTTGATTCCACCTTTAGAATTTCAAATTTCAAAGTGGGACTAGATCTTCATTTTTTTGTGACGTGAGCTTATTGACGCCCTTACCTAGCTTACACAGAATGGAAACCCCTCTTGACACCCTACTTGAATTATGCACATGTGTCGGTGACATTGTGTTTCAATACAATATTGCATCGACCACAGTAAGGAAAAGTCACAGGATCTTGGTTTTTTATCAATATTTGAGGACCTTTTAAAGATTAAAAATTTGTGTGCATTTAGCTTGGAATTGAAAATAAATAAATAAAACACTGATTTAAGCCTTTAATTTGGATGAGGGTAGAATTTGCAGACGCTAAGTTGAAATCCAAACACTATTTGAGACCTATTAGGACATGTTAGAATAAATTTCAAACCTTGGCAAATTTTTCCTATCCCACATGAAATTCGTTGTCACAATGTTTGATTGAAATTTGTTCCTCCATATGTGGCATGGTTGATTTAGGTCAATAAATTCTATGGTTCGACCATTTTTCCAATGATAAATAATACATAATGTTCCTTTTGTTTGATTTCCTTTAATAGATTGAATTTATCATTGATTTTTTTTCATATTATAAGTTAGTAGTTTCTATCATCCTGGTCCTTTTATGAATTATATATATATATATTATTTGGTTTTAAAGTTGTTATATAATGTTTTTAAGCAAATGTGAGAGATAGATATTTGTTGTATGGATGTGTGGAGGTCGTTTCTTTAAAGCAACAAGTTTCACTCTTGCAAGCACACTCAGTTGTAGCATAGGAAGATGTTATTCACATTGGATTATCGGTGCAGCTAGCCACAACTTTATCAAACTTGGTGGAAGCTTATGGTATCCAAAAATAAGGTTATTCACTTTAGATTGTTGCTTTAGTAAGCTATGGCATTGGATTTTTTTTGCGGCAAGACACTAATTTATCAAACTTGGTGGAAACTCATGGTCTCCAAGGTTATTCACATTAAATTATTGTTACAACAAGACACAACTTTATCAAACTTGGTGGAAGCTCATGATATTCAATAATATACCATGGAAAGTGAAACTTGTGGTCATTTTGATGAAGCAAAGAAAAATTATCTTGCATTGACCTGAAGCCCACTACTTAGAGAGCATTGGCATTGCACCCATATTAGCAATTTCTACATCATTTTTCTTTTTTCTTTTCAAATCTCCATTGTTGATCACTTGTATTCCTAGCCCAAGAAACCTAACTTGAAGTTGTTATTAATATCACTAAAAAAAAGTTACATTACAAATCATATTTACATCATTTCTAGTGCAACAATGGAACATCACACTTACAAAAATGGAATTTGTTGCATTGGCATGTGGAAATGTCAAGGACATTGCCACCATGTGGCTCTTGTTTGATAATACATCTTTAAATAATCTCCGATATCACATTCATTGAGAACTGAACACTATAGAACAAGTTTTGACTCATCATTATAGTGAATAATGTTTAATTTTTTATTAACTTGTTACTAACGAACTAATTGGGTTAGTGCAAGAAGATGAGGGACCTTTTAGATGCAATCCTATTTTTCAAAAACACGATCATGTTACATAAAAATACAATGTGTTTCTGCTACATAACACTTGCTATGGTTCAACCCAAGCCTGACATGTCATGGGACATGTAGGATAGGAAAACATATCACGTACACATTATATAACTACAAAATCCATATGCGATATGTAGTTATAAAATGCGTACACGATTTCTAAAATTAAAATTAATTTATATAGATAGTTATGAAACTCACGGCCTATTCTACCCATCAGGAATGCGAAAACCAACAACAAATTGGAGTGATTTGGAGCGAATTGGGTGTTGTGTATTATTGGGGGATCTGATTTAGTAGGAGGGGAGGAAAATCCACCGATGAATTCTGATCTAATCAGGTAATTCAATCACCCATAGCATTATTTTTTGTTAATTCTAAACCTAGAATACATTTTTTTAATAGTGTAAAACAACCAAAATTTGTATTATTTAGCAAATTGGAAATAATTGAGTCACTAATTAAATTCACATTTCCCTCAACCAAGATGAGTGAATAATTACAATGAATTAATTTTCAAGAACTCAAAAATTCCTAATGCAACAAAAAATCGAAAAATATAGAACTCCTCCCTTTATACAATGTATCCATCCACCTGAAACCCGAATTTCCAACCCTCAAAGGACATTTCCCCATGATACTAATTGAATAAGTTTCCTCAAAAATGGCCATAACAAGATGAATTGCATGTGCACAAGCATGAATATAAAAAATGTATAAAAAATTAGTAAATTGGTTTCTCAAAATTTCATCACAATCATTTGTCCATGAACATAATCAAAGTTTCATCACAAGTGTATGTAGTTATACATTTCCTCTTAGTTAAGCACCCTCAACTAAATACCAAAACACGTTAACAAAGCACCTCCCGGGCCTGCCCTTTGAAACATAAAATAGTGTATTATATAAAATCAACAATATATATATAAACACAGAGTTAAAATAAGTAACTATGACTAGTTTTATTCCTTCCTTCAGTTTTAGCATCCACCGCCATTTTTCCACTAAAATATTTGCACTTCTTGGTTATAGCACCCACCTCATTTGTGTTTTAATTATACCTTCCTCGACACTTTTCTCTTGTTCTGCGCATATGACTTACCGTATGTGCCCCTGGCCCTATCGTAGTGAAAAATAAAGTTGAAATATATGAACCTTCTCAATGTGATATCGAATTACAAGTCAACACATCCTGACACCCCCATACAACCCCGGTATTCATCGAGGGACTAGTGCTAATTAATTAAAGGTCATCACCTAAACTAAATAGAACTTGAATTATACTTCTTTTATTCTATAAACATAATGAAGAAAATTAGAAACATGTGAGACCTTAGGTCTCCCTAAGAACCCTTGACCTAGCAAAGACATAAATGAATTTACTCAAATAGTCTATGCCCCTGCATCACTAGGTTTATCAACCATTTTTTAAAATAGAAAAAAAAAATGGGTAATATATTTCTACATGTTGAGTCTCTAAGCTCATCTACAACCAATTGTAGTCCAGTCCACGAATTATCCATTTTTCCATGTAACTTTTGGTTGGTTTCCATGTTTATACAACAATGGAAATCATGAACACCCATGAACTACCTAGAGTGTGTCATGAGAGTGTTCCCAACCATGATCAAGTCAATTATATTTAGAGGATATGGTGGCATCCTTGTATCACCCCTTTTCTTTCGTCACATGTCCTAATAGTCCCTTACCCCTTTCTTTTACATATCCAAGGGACGTAAAGGCCAAAACATGTCAAAATAGCACTCCTAATTTCAAAGAATTTTAAACCCAAGTGTGCATGGAAAAGTCACCAATGAGGGTTAAGTGTTAGATTTTTATCATTTAAGAAATATGATCTTAGGATCTTATCTGAGAGAATAACATGCATAGCAATAATCACAAGAGACAAGAGACACAAATTTTCCTCGGGGAAACCATAAAGGAGAAAACCCCGCAACTTCCTCATAGATAGAATGAGCACCAATGGCAGCAGTAAAACCCAAAGACACAAAATATGATCTCAAACAATTGTTCTCTCTCTCACTTGTGTCATCACTTCCTTTCTTGCTCATGCACCCCAGTTGAGTGAGTGTGTGTAATAAATAGATAGGCTCACTCTCTATTTATATTCTTTCGTTCACTTAATATTTGACTCTGTTATGTAGGCTCGAGTAACCAAAACTAAGGTAATAATGACCCGACTTACTTTAACTCACTAGGACCGACTTCTCTAGGAGAGTCTAACAACCTTAGTTCCCCACAACTACAGGTACTTTAACCCTTGATCAATAAGGAGGGTCACCCTCTATGACTTTACATGACTTGTTTACATTACTGATTCTCCGGATACGAACATCGAGGTATGACATGACTCAATTACATTACTAATACTTCCTGATAGGAACATAGGGGTACAATAAATAAGATATACAAGTGAATACAATCTGAAGTTACAAATACATCAACACTCCCTGTTAACTAGGAAGGTATTCTCTTGACACAATTGATCTGCACAAGTCTTCTTCTCTGGATCAAGTCTAGATCTTCATCAAATCTATACCATCACTAGATCATCATCAAAGCTAGATCATCACTGTATCATCATCAAAACTGGATCATGACTAGATCATCATCAAAGTTGGATCATTACTGGGTCATCATCATCACTGCTTCTGTTATCTTGATCAAATGGTGCTATCTCTCAATTCTACTCGTCATAGGAAGTTCTACAAAGCCAACCCTTTTTCATGTTGGTTGTAGGCCTATCCTCCAAGTATGTCTTCATCTTCTTCATCACTTATATCTAACCATGGGAGGAACACATCAAAAAACCATGTCAAAAAGGCCCACCCAACACTCACATCTGACCATGGGAGGAACACATCAACCAACCATGTCAAAAAGGCTCAACACTTGTATCTTACCAAGGGAGGAACACATCCAATGACCATGTAAGAAAGGATCAGCACTTATATCTTACCATGGGAGGAACACATCCAACAACCATGTATGAAAGGCTCTACACTTACATCTGACCATGGGAGGAACACATCCAACAACCATGTTAGAAATGCTTAGCACTTATATCTTACCATGGGAGGAACACATCCAACGACCTTGTAAGAAAGGCTCAACACTTATATCTTACAATGGGAGGAACACATTCAACAACCATGTAAGAAAGGCTCTACACTTACATCTGACCATGGGAGGAACACATCCAACAATCCTGTCAGAAAGGATCTGCACTTACATATGACCATGGGAGGAACACATCCAACAAACATGTCATAAAGGCTCCGCACTTACATCTAACCATGGGAGGAACACATATAACAAACATGTCAAAATGGCTCTGAGAGTCATCACCTCCCCTTGGAGGGAACCTCGATCTGGAGAACATCAAGCTTCTCCCTGAAGTACTCGAACTTCACTCTGGCCATTTCTAGCATAGAATCACATCAAGGATGATTACATCCAAGGATAACATGCAAGCTTCGCAAGGACCGATTACATCCAAGGACAACCTACAGGACCGTTTTACATCTAATCCACCTACAAGCTTCACTAGGATTTTATGCTCAGACAAACTGTCTTCACTAACTATGCTAGAAATCCCTCTTACGAGAGATCTTGACCCAGATCACATACTCAAGCTTCACTACTCCTCTCTACATCATACAAAAATGCAACTCAGATCAATCAAATCAAATAGTAGTTTTCAAAAGAAACATACTACCTACCAGATAGGCAAGCAAGTAGAAACATATTTTTCCTCAGCTGTACTCAGTTCCATGCAGGAATCCTTCCTGCTAAACCAAGAGATCACACCTAATCCCATACTGAGGCAATACCTCGAAGTCCTCTTCCTATAATGGCACTGCCTACCCAATTCAAATCCACATAACCCTCTAGGTTAATCTTCTGATTCACCTCATACGGGAGCCCATAATCAACTGTACCCTTTAGGTACCTCACTGTATGCTTTATAACCATACGGTGAACATGTCTCGGATCCATCAAGAACTGGTTCAATGTGTTCATAGAAAATCAAATATTTGGTCTTGTATTCGTCAGGTATATCAAGGACCCAATAATCTGACGATACATCGTAGCATCAACCGACTCTAATGAAGCATCACTCAATAGCTTCAGGTTCAATGCCATAGGTGTGGTCATGGCCTTGTAGTCCATCATCCCGAACCTCTTTAGGATATCCATTGCATACTTCCCTTGTCCAAGGTCCACACTCTACCACACCTCCATGCCTATAAAGTAGTGCATCATCCCCAAGTCCTTCATCTCGAACTCAGCAGCAAGTATACTTCTTGCAACTTTAGTGAGTTCCACTTTTTCTGTCATGAACAAGTCATCGACATAGCATCACTAGTCTTCCATCTTCAACCTTTAAGTAAAGATTGGAATCTTCTTTACTCTTAGTAAAGCCTAGATCCATCCGTAAGCTATCCATCCTGTCGTACCATGTCAAACCTCAAGATCTTCTGCAGTCACTCCCTTTGAAGCGGAGCATCATTCTCCCTCTACCTTTCATACTCTATGCATTGAAACATTCTGTACCAGAGTGACAAGTAGCTTCCTCTGCTACTAATATTCTATGTATCCATATAGGGTCACTGAATACCAAGATCCTCTATCTTTAAAACGTTCCCCTCACTCCCATCTATGAGCTTGTCATCCTCTATAGGCTTTCATATTCAACCTTTTAGAAAAGGTCAATATCTTAATCACTCAAAGTGATCTTCAAGCTCCTCATGTATGTGTTATCCCATGGGTGTCTTCTAAGCCCGTATAAGGCTTGCTTTCATTTGCACACATGATTCTTCCTGTCATGTGTCTTAACTTCTAGTCGCTGCAAATGTATCTTCGTAGTCTATGCATTCTTTCAATGAGAAGCCTAGTGCTATGAGTATTTCCTTGTATCCCACAGACTTCTCTTTGGGTCGATACCACATCCTATACATCATTCTTCTTGAACTGGTATTCTCGTTCCCTTTCTTCTTGGATACTTCTTCATCGCTGGAAGGCTCTACATCAATAATGTCCCTCAACAGTGTCACATAACTGGAGTGTCTTTGAAGCCTCTTTCTTTCTCTGAAGGTATTATCATATTATTCTTCATCTTGGATTCTTTCTTGAACTGTCGTCACTTGTTCTTCGGAACAAGTCTTATCCTTCTTTTCTTGTAGGTGATTGTATACGATGTTTCCTACAAGTCAAATGCATTTGTATGGTTAGAAACATTTCATAATGCATATTCACAATGGAAAATTCTGATGCATAAAGATATAACCATGCGACTATTTTAGCCAATATAACATTCATCCATATCTCACAGAAAATTTATAGATGCCTTCCATATCTACCAAGACATCATTGAGATTATGCACTAATCCAATATGTCAGCAAAGAGGTTTCATTCTAGATAAGTAGCAATGGAGAGTTGTATGGAACCATGAGCTACTTACCCATCACAGGCATATTAGTAGTATACTGTCATTAATGCAAACATTCTATCATGCATAACACATCAACAGAATATAAACAAATGCATAACAAAATAATATCATGAAATGACAATTGAATACTTATCTTTATTCGTTTCGTGGAGAGACTCCTTCTTGAGCCTTCAACTTCATCATCTTCTTCATTCATAACAGCATCGTTTCTTATCCAAATGCTAACATGGATAAGAGGTTCTTCAAGAGTAGAGTCCTTCGTATTCCTCATCGCTTGAGGGGTCTTCTTTGGATGGTGAGAGATTGATATTTAGTTGCTCTCATCTTCTCTTCTCTTATTATGGGTCAAGATTCATTTTGTGTGTGCTCTTCCCAGAGTCTACTGAAAGTAATCACTTCCTTCTGGCACACATTCCTTGAATGAATGAATCCCATGATCCTGGGAGGCCATTCAAGGTGGTTATCACAACTTATGCCTTGTCTACTTCTTCATCCACTGCTTCAGGTTTCTCTTTTATTTGAGAGACCCTTGTAAAGCATGACTGTATGGTCTCTGCATTCTGGATCTTCACATTCTTCAACTGGTTTCTCAAAGTCATCTTTTGATTTATGTTCTTCCCTTCAAATATCTTGGTCAAGGAATCAAACATCTCTTTAGGTGTCTTTAGGGAAGACAGTTGTGATATAAGGTGATCCTTGATTGAATCAGCAATGATCTTCTTGTCCTTGACCAAGTTCTTCTTGTGTAAGGCTTTAACCTCGTCTCCCTATGGCACTGGAAGCTCTTCACTTATGTAGGTGTCCAATTCATTTTCTTCAAGAAGCAGTGAAATCTTATACTTCCATGCTTGGAAGTTTTTAGCTTCACCAAGCTTGTAATGAAGCTAGTGTGATAGGCCATTTTGAAATGAGTACCTCAAATGTAAATAGCAAAAGATTAGATCTTACCGATTTGAGGTGTCCATCCTCGTTCCAGATCTCGCTGACCTAGGGTTTGTCAAAGAAACCCTAATTTTAAAAATTTGAAATTTAAAAATTATTATTGGATATAAATATGGTCCTATTCAAGGAGATTTGTCCAATGTACTCCTTTTCTGAAAACAATGGAGAGAAGCTCCTGGAACAGGTAGCCCTAGTTTACCAATTTCTTCTATAGAAATGCATGATAATGTTTCTGCGGTATCTCTGACATTACTGGTCCTCTATTTCTGCAATTTCGTAATGCGGTAACCTATTTTGTGCTCTTTCCAACATGACATGTTTTACCAAAATTGGTTTCACCAATTGGTACTTATGAGCATTTTCCCAAGGTGACTTGTTTCAGGGTTCTTCAGCATAGCAAAGTTGTACGGACTGCCATGTGTCACTGTTTAACCTTCAGGGTCTGAAAATTTTACCACATAAAGTAAATTCTGTTCCCTATCTAGAATATCTTGAGAAATTTCATTTGAATCTTTGTAGCCCTATATATTGCAATTCCCCTAGGTGTCTTGTTTAGGGATGAATCGTGGAAGAGGATGGATCCCTGATTTTGAGGAAACATATTTCCTAGAATAGAGCGAATCAGAGGCTGAAATATTTACAAAAGGTACATTAGGATTTTATCTTCATCCTGTGAAAGTTTTGGCCCCTGAGACTTCTTCAATCCTAAGATATAGCGAATGTACCAAAACTACCCGTTTTAGTATTTTATTGTTTTTTAGGCCCGAGGTCAAACTAGGGTTTGAATTTCTTGGAGTTTCACCCAACTAAAAATATTGACCTAGGTCTCTAAACTTAAATTTTTATGAGAATAGAAATCCTATGCTGAGCTTACTCAAAAATTTCTCGTCTGTAAAAATCCCTAATTTCCCACGGCAAAAACTGAAAATGCCCGGAATCAAATTCTGCTTGGACATAAAGATGCACCCTTCAATGGAGATTTAGCCTAGCCTTTTTTTGCCGATGGATTCTAGAGAGAGACCCAAAAATTAAGAATCCCTAGATTCCATGGCTACACAGTGTCTTCTTCTCAAGTTAGCTCTGATCCCATGTTAGATTTTTATCATTTAAGCAATATGATCTTAGGATCTTATCTGAGAGAATAACATGAACATCAATAATCACAAGAGAAAAGAGATACAAAGAATTTTCCTCGGGGAGAACATAAAGGATAAAACCCCATAACTTTCTCAGATATAGAATGAGCACCAATGGCAGCAGTAAAACCCAAAGATAGAAAAGATGATCTCCAACAGTTGTTCTCTCTCTCACTTGTGTGAGCACTTCCTCTCTCACTCATGTGCTACAGTTGAGTGAGTGTGTGTAATAAATAGAGAGGCTCACTCTCTATTTATATTCTTCCGTTCACTTAATATTTGACTCTGTTATGTAGGCTCGAGTAATCCTAACTCAATTATGTAGGCTCGAGTAACCACAACTAGGGCACTAATGACCCAACTTACATTAACTCACCAGGGCTGACTTCTCTATGAGTGTCTAACAACCCTAGTGCCCCACAACTACGGGGACTTTAACCCTTGATCAATAAGGAGGGTTACCCTCTATGACTTTACATGACTTGTTTACATTATTTATTCTCCCGATAAGAACATTGGGGTATGACATGACTCAATTACATTATTGATACTTCCCGATAGGAACATTGGGGTACAATACATAAGATATACAAGTGAATACATTTCGAAGTTACAAATACATCAACATTAAGAAGTGCCTTAACTTCTAGAAACAAGTTGAACGAAACTTACTATTTAATTGTTAAATGTTTAATTTTAAGTTTTAAATGTATGTAAGTGAATGCCATTAAATTGCTTACTTGAGTTTGATTCAATTTACATTTTCAATTTTAAAGAGACATCATTATATACCATGTATATGTTTCTAATGATTTTCTTATTGATGTTTTTTATTGCAGTTGTGGCTAGGGACACAAATGTTGAAATATTGATTGAGCTTTCCCACTTGAGAGGACTTAGTACTTCTTGTAGTGATGGTGATAGGATTTTTCATTCACTTGCATCCATTTTGGATGCAATTGTTGATACTATTTCATTGCCAAGCAACATACTATATGATATTACATCATATAGAGAAAGAAAAAGACAAGAGTACGTTGATGGGATTGACTACAATGCAATAAAAAATTTCAAAATAACCAAAGAGCATATATTTTCATTGTTTAGGGACCCTCGCATGGGGTAAATCCCAAATGCAAATAGGCCTCATATCTCTATTGAGTGGTGCACATTTCAGCCATTTGTTGATAACTGGATGGATAGATGGTATACGGTTTTTGATATGCCACCACATAACAATAGGGAAATCCCCCTTTATTTCCTTCGGAATATGTATGCAGAGCTTGTGTTGGGTAAACACGTAAAATATTTTGATATATTGCAGTTTCAGGGGATCAATGGGGGGATGCCCCAAAACCAACCCAATTCCAGGCTTCAAGACCTTGATCACCCTATCCCTGCACCTCGCAGGCAGTTTCCTCGGCCAAATTTCCCACCTGTACATCATGTCATTCCATAGACACGTGATGCATATTTGAGTTTTTCATGGGAAGTTGTTTGTCATAACACTATGGTTTAGCATATGGGTGAGGAACGGACATCCATCCCTGGTGTGGTACATACACCAGGTCATCACGGTGTAGGACCATCTTCTAGTGTAGTACCACCCACTAGTGCAGTACCCTCATCTAGTGCAAGACCATCTACTAGTGCAGCACCATCAACACATCCCCAGCCTACTTTTGAACCTCACGAGTGCACATCATGTGGTCGTCCCTGCTATGGTCTTTCCTCAGATGTTGTCTTCAGTGGGTTTTTGACTGATCTATGTATATGATTAATTGTAATAGATTCTTCATTTATTTTCTTCTTTGTATACATATGTATAGTTTGAGCTAATATACTATTTTTGTGAACTTGCAGTTGATGCTTTATGCCAAAAGCAATGCGCCAGAGTTCCATGTTCCACACTCTATAGAGGGGCATGACATTCCATCCACTGATCCCTTGGTTGGTGGAGAGATTCATATAACACCCATTTTCATATCCCACACCGAGGTAAACATTTTAAAATTACAGTTTTTTAATACTTGTTAATTTGTTAATTTCCACATACTGTACATGTTAGTTCACTAATGCTATCTACGGTCTAATATTTACAATTATTAAACTTGTAGATGCCAGATCCATTACGAGGGAAAGCATTGATGGAGGTAGAATCCATGGTCGTATCGACCGAGGAAACATCTGGGCATGACATTCCATTCACTAATCCCTTGGTTGGTTGAGATATTGATATAGCACCCATTGTCATATCTCACACCAAGGTAAACATTTTAAAAATTCAGTTTTTTAATACTTATTAATTTGTTAATTTCCACATACTGTACATGTTAGTTCACTAATGCTATCTACGGTTTAATATTTACAATTATTAAACTTGCAGATGCCAGATCCTTCATGGGGGAAAGCATTGATGGAGGTAGAATCCATGGTCGTATTAACCGAGGAAACATATGGGCTCCACGTAAATAATTAAAAATGTCATTTTTTAAATACATGTATGTTCATTGAATCATGCATGTCTAACTACATGAACACTTCTTGACTATAGGCACCAGCCAAAACACCTAGATCATTTCCTGGAGCTGTATCTCCTCATAGTCCATACATGAACAAGGGTCATGTGTATATGAGGCTGCCTACTCCTAGCAAGAGTCCAGTTGTCCATGATGATGGAGCTACTGATACCATGTTAATGTGTATCCTTCGATGATATTTCTTGGTTAACTTGAAATCCAATGCATAAAATGTTTTGTTAATGTTTGATTTTCATGTTTACTACATCAAGAGCCATAGTTTACTATTGAAAACCTCACATGGATGGTTGATCCAGCAATCAGTACTGCATCTACAATGGAAACAAGTCACATAGACATACAACTATTTCAACATGATCGTGACATAGTTTATTATTGTTGGCGTATGTTTATTCATGCATGTCTAACTATTTCAACATTTGGTGATTGTAGCCACCAGCAACAGGAGTTATTGATGCAGTGGTCAATGTGGCATCTGCAATAACAACAAGCCACACATAGGTACAACTATTTGAACATGATCTAGACATAGTCTGTTATTGTTGTCTATTGTTAATTCATTCACATGTAGGGATAATTTTAGGGGCCAATTTTAGCCCAGTGGGCTATTTTTCCATGTTTTCCTCCCAAAAATGATTCGCCATTCTGCATTTTTTGTAGCCCTGTTTCGCCCAGTTTTGATGGGGTAAAATTTTTTCACTCAACAAATCACCAAATTATTATATAAATGATATAAAATCCTTGAAAATATTTTTTGAAAAATATCACCAATCATTTTATAGTTGTCATTTTAAGAATTGGTTATATTCACCAACATTTATACACTTTTAAATAAGTATGGTTCCTTAAAATCATCCATGTTCACATGTCTAACTATTTCAACATTTGGTGATTGTATCCACCACCACCACCAGTAGTTATTGCCCCCTCTGGTTCAACCATGGATGCGACCATCCTTGATGTTTAACCAACAGCTCCATCTGCTACACAAGGAACAAAATCCCCTTTGTCACAGTCTTTCGCTGAGGTGAGATGTCCATTAATGACCAATTGTTTCATGCACTGTCCATGAACATGTCAATAATTGTTGAGTTAATTTAGATATGGTATTTTATTGAGCTAATGTATTAGTACATATTTAGTTGAATTTAACAATTGATATTTAATTTGCAGGATCCAGAGACGCACACTGGTCCTAGAGTTGTGCCTAGAGGATCAACGTCGAGAAAGAACAAGAGGAAGCTTGAGTTTTGATGTGTCTTATGGGATATGTACATTTTGATACAAATACATGTGGCTTGGATAGTTTTGTATAGTTGTGGAGACATGTAATTTTGGTTACTTTTGGATATATATGTACTTTTGGATACTTTTGGATATATATGTACTTTTGGAGACATGTACATTGACATTTCAGTTATAAATGAATGATACATTTCACTTTGAATTTGTTCTTTGGTTTCCATATGTTCTTGTGTCAATCTATTTTATTGATTTGTGTGGATTATCTATTACTTGTGAATGCACTATGTCAAAAGAACAAACTATTATATTTAAAGGTTTCAATGATCTCACTACATGCACACTAATTGGATATCTAATTAGAAATTGTGATTTTGGATGATCATTACAAGTAAATTCAAAGTTCTTTCTCATGTAATTTAATAAATATAAGTGCAATACAATGTATTTCAAGGTTTCAATGAACTCACTACATGCACACCAATTGGATATATCTAATTAAAAATTGTGAGTTTGGATGATTAAATTACAAGTTAAGTCAATGATCAAGTGTAATTTAATAAAACTAAGTGCAATACATGCTTCACATTTCATCAACGACTAACAACACTATTCAATAAACCTCATGCACCCAATGACTAATCACTCAGCATTAAAGGAACTACAATAGAATCCAAATACCGAGAACCAACTTTGTGAATCAACACGATTTGAAGCATAAGTCCACCATATTTGAAAAAGTTGAGTTGGACATTAGATTGATTATGAACTGAGTTGTGACAGTAAGATAAGATTAGGGTTAGGATTAGGGTTTCCCTGGTAGGGTTAAGGTTATGGCCCATGGATGTTAAATAGTAAACCCTAGTTAGGGATACATTTTTCCAAGTTTGGCCCTCATTGGAATGAAATGCATTGTCCAAGTTTGGCCCTCGTTGACATGAAATTGATTGTCCAAGTTTGGCCCTCGTTGGCATGAAATGAATTATCCCATATTGAGTGAAACCCTAGTTTTAGAAACCACTATATACAGAGGTCATCGAGCAATGGATAGGTGGGAGATGCCTCGCCCTATCTAAAATCCCACATCATGAATCCAACGGAATCGATAGTTCATCGATTGGAGGCCCAAGCATCGATTCGTGGCGAGTTGCAGGTTAACACCAGATACCGTTCAAGCACACATGGTGGACTTGTGCCCAGTGCACAAAAAACCTCATGGAGCCGCAATTTTGAATTTCGTCAACTCCTACTAGCATGTTTGGGCATGGGAAATATGGCAACATCAATTGCATCCCCATCATTCGTGGCTTTCCAATTTTGGCCCTCGTTAGCGTGAAATGCATTGTCCCCTACTAAGAGAAACCCTAGTTTCAGAAACCACCATATATGGAGGTCATCGAGAAATGGACAAGCGGGAGAGGGCCCCCTAGCTAAATCCCATTTCATGAATCCAATGAATCAACGGTTCATCGATCAAAGGCTTGAGAATCAATCTGTGGTGACTTGTAGGTCACCTCTAGATACCGTTCAAGGACACTTGGTGGACTTGTGCCCGGTGTGCAAAAGAACACACGGAGCCTCAATTTTGAATTTCGTCAACTCCTACTAGTTTGTTTGGGCATGGGAATATGGAAACACCAACTACATCCCCACCATTCGTGGCTTTCCAAGTTTGGCCCTCATTGGCGTGAAATTCTTTGTCCCCTACTTAGCGAAACCCTAGTTTCAAAAACCACCTTATACAAAGGTCATCAAGAAATGGACAGGCAGGAGAGGCCCCCCTCTAGCTAAAATCCCACGTCAAAAATCCAACAAAATTGACGGTTTGCTGATCGAAGGCCCAAACATCGATCTATGGAGAGTTGTAGGTCACCTCCAGATATCGTTCAGGGACAATTGGTGGACTTGTATAGGGGTAAAAAAAACCTCACGGAGCCGCAATTTGAATTTTGTCAACTCCTGCTAGCATGTTTGGGAATGGGAAATATGGCAACGCCAACCACATCCCCACCATCCATTTCTTTCCAAGTTTGGCCCTCGTTGGCGTGAAATGCATTGTCCCCTACTAAGCGAAACCCTAGTTTCAAAAACCACCGTATATGGTGGTCACCGGGAAATGGACAGGAAGGAGAGCCCCCCCCCAACTAAACGCCCATGTCACAAATCCAATAGAATTGATGGTTCGTCAATCAAAATCCTGAGCATTGATCTATGGTGAGTTGCAGGTCACCTCTAGATACCATTCATGGACACTTGGTGGACTTATGCTCGGTGTGCAAAAAACCTCACAGAGCTGCAATTTTGAATTCGTCAACTCCTGTGAGCATGTTTAGGCATGGGAAATATGGAAATTCCAACCACATTCCCACCATCCATGGATTTCCAAGTTTGGCCCTCATTGGCATGACTGCATTGTCCCCTACTGAGTGAAACCCTAGTTTCAAAAACCACCATATACAGTGGTCACCGGGAAATAGATAGGTGGGAGAGGGGTCCCCATAGCTAAAATCCCACATCGTAAATCCAATGGAATCAATGGTTTCTTAATCAGAGGCCCAAGCATTGATCTATGGCCAGTTACAGGTCACCTCCAAATACCATTCAGGGACACTTAGTGGACTTGTGCCCAGTGCACAAAAAACATCATGGAACCGCAATTTTGAATTTCATAAACTCCTGCTAGTGTTTTTGGGCATGGGAAATATGGAAATTCCAACCGCATCCCCACCATCTGTGGATTTCCAAGTTTGGCCCTCATTGGCGTGACTGCATTGTCCCTTACTGATCAAAACCCTAGTTTCAGAAATCACTATATATGGTGGTCACCGAGAAATGGATGTTGATGTAATTATAACTTTGAAATGTATTCACTTGTATTTCTTATCTATTGTAACCCGATGTTCATTCTGGGATGTATTGTAATGTACTTGAGTCATGTCATACCCTGATGTTTATTCCGGGAAGTTTCTATAATGTGAAAGTCATGTCAAGTCATTGTGGGTAACCCTCTTATTGGTCAAGGGTTAAAGTCCCCACAGTTGTGGGGCCCTAGGGTTATTAGACTATCCTAGTGAAGTTGACCCTAGGTGAGTCATTGTAAGTCGGGGCAATAGTCCCCACCATTGTGTTAAGGATAATCCTCCTTGTTGGTCGGAGGAGGCAAAGTCCCCACACGTTGTGGGGCACTAGGGTTATTAGACACTCCTAGAGATGTCGACTCTAGTAAGAAATTGTTAAGTGAGGCCGACATGTTGGAGTGAGTTCCAATTGAATGGAAGAATATAAATATAGAGTGAGTCTCTCTATTTATCACACTCACACTCACTCATTAGGGCGCATGAGTGAGAGAGGAGAAGCTCTCTCAGTATGAGTGGGAGAGGAGAATCTCTCTCAGTGTGAGAGAGAGAGACAGAAGCTGTGGAGATCATCTTTATGTTTTTGGGTTTTTCTACTACCATTGGTGCTGATTCTATCTCTGAGGAAGTTGTGGGGTTTTCTCCTTTATGGTTTCCCCAAGGAAAATTCTTTGTGTCTCTTGTCTCTTGTGTTTTATTGCTGTGTATGTTATTCTCTCAGTTAAAGATCCTAAGATCATAATGCTAGCTTGAATGATAAATTCTAACATGGTATCAGAGCTAAACTGAGAAGAATACATTGTGCAGTGATAGAATCTAGGGCTTCTTTCCTTTTGGGTCTCTCTCCACAATCCACCAACAAAAGTATGCTAGGCTGAATCTCCATTGAAGGGCGCATCTTTCTGTCGAAGTGGAATTCGATTCCAAGCATTTTATGTTTTGTTGCTATAAATTAGGGCTTCTTACAAAAGAGAAATTTTTGAGTGATTCTGGAATAGGATTTCTCTCCTCATCAAAATCAAATTTTAGAGACCTGGATGAATATTTTTGGTTGGGTGAAACTCCGGGAAATTCAAACCCAAGTTTGACCCTGAATTAGAAAAACCCTAAAATACTAAAACTGGTAAGTTTTGGTACATTCACTATATCTAGGTGTTGGTGAAGTTTCAGGAGCTAATAGTTGCAGAGGCCAAATATAAAATCCTTATTTACACTGTAGTAAAAAATCAGCCTCTGATTCACTATATTCTAGGAGATATAATCCCTCCAATTTAGGGTTCCACCCTCTTCCAGAATTCATCCCTAAACAAGACACCTGGGGAGAATTGCTATAGCTTAGGCTATAGAGGTGAAAATGGAATTCCTGAAGATGTTCCAAAAAGGGAACAAACTTTAATTTCGGTGGTCCGAATTTCAGACCCAGAAGATGAAAAAGTGACATGTGGAAGTCCGTACAACTTCGTTATTCTGAATAGTCCTGTAATAGGTCACCTTGGGAAAAGGATCGCAAATCCCAATTGGTGAAACCAATTCTGATGAAAACTATGGTGTTGGATCAAGGAGATGCGATATTACCTCAGTAAAAAATTACAAACACATAGGAATAGTAATTTTGGAGATATCACAGAACAGTGACCGGAATTTTTGCAGAATAAATTGGAAAACTAGGGCTTCCTGTTCCAGGAGATTCCCTCCACTGTTTTCAGAAAAGGAGTACATTGGACATCTCCATTTGAAGAGATCTATCTTTCTATCCATTTAGATATGAAGGATCCTAAGTTTTTGAAAATTAGGGTTTCTTTGACAAACCCTAGATCAACCAGCTCCAAAACCACGACGGACACCTCAAATCGGTAAGATCTAATCTTTTGCTATTTTCATTTGAGGTTCTCACTTAAGATGTCTCATCATACCAAGCTTGATGAAAAGCTTGACAGAGTTGATAACTTCCAAGCATGGAAGTATATGATCTCTCTAAATAAAATGAATTGGACACCTACATGAGTAGAGAGGTTCCAGTTCCAAAGGGAGATGAGGTTAGAAGCCTTACACAAGAAGAACTTGGTCAAGGCCAAGAAGATCATTGCTGATTCAGTCATGAATCGACTTGTACTACAAGTGTCTTCCCTAAAGACACCTAAAGCTATGTTTGATGCCCTAACCAAATTGTTTGAAGGGAAGAACATAAAATGGAAGATGATTCTAAGAAACCAACTGAAGAATGTGAAGATTCAGAATGCAGAAACAATCCAGTCTTACTTGACAAGAGTTTCTTAGATCAAAGAAGAAATTGAAGCGGTAAAAGAAGAAATGAAGAATGGAGAATTAGTGATAGCCACCTTGAATGGCCTCCCAAGATCATGGGATTCATTCATGTGAAGAATGTGTGCCAAAAGGAAGTGATTACTTTCAGTAGACTCTGGGAAGAAGAAGAAGCTCGACTCATAAGAAGAGAAGAGAAGATGGGAGCAATTGAAGATCAAGCTCTCACCATTGAAAGAATATCCCTCAAGCGATGAGGAATATGAATAATTCAACTCTTGAAGAACATCTTATCCATCATATAATTTGGATAAGAAACGATTCTATTATGAATGTAGAAGACGATGAAGCTGAAGGCTCAAGAAGGAGTCTACCCACGAAACAAATAAAGATAAGTATTCAATTGTCATTTCATGATATTGTTTTGTTTTGCATTTGTTTATATTCAGTCAATCTATTATGCATGATAGGATGTTTGCATTAACGATAGTATACTAATAATATGCATGTGAAGGGTAAGTAGCTCATGGTGCTATACAAACTCTCCATTGCTACTTATCTAGAATGAAACCTCTTTGCTGACGTATTGGATTAGTGCACAATCTCAATGTTGTCCTGGTAGAGATGGAAGGCATATAGAAAAGTTTCGTGAGATATGGATGAATGTTGTATTGGCTAAAGTAGTTGCATGATCATATATTTATGCATAATAATTTGCCATTATGAATATTCCTTATGAAATGTTTCTAACCATACAAATGCATCTGACTTGTAGGAAAGATCGCATACATAATCGCCTACAAGAAAAGAAGAAATAGACTTGTTCCCAT
>LPNX010794144.1:0-59060 GCA_001517045.1 Pseudotsuga menziesii | reverse complement strand
TGGTAATTAATGCTCCTTGATGTCAATTAAACTTAGGATAGTGGTTTAACTAGGCCAATTTGACTGAAAGAGTGTGTATGATGGTAGATGTCTCCAACACCAAGAACAAGTGATGATAGTTCAAGATGAATATGACGAATGTAGCGAAATCATTGATGCAGAACCTTCAAGCTATGAAGAAGTCCAGTTCAAGAAGAATGATGTCTAGGATGTAGTATCAATACATGAAGGGAAGTTTGTAGTTCTATCATGCAGTAGATGGAAACATCATGGGATACAAAGCAAGATTCGTAGCACAAGGCTTCTCACAAAAAGAAGGCCTAGACTACAAAGAGACATTTGCAGCCAGTAAGAGTTGAAACACATACATGGTGACCTTGATTAAGATCTTAAATTTTGCTACAAGGTTGAAGATGCAAGTCTATACACTAGAATGTTAGTAGCATAGGAAGCTACTTGTCACTCCGGTACAGAATTTTTCAGTGCATAGAGTATAGAAGACAAAGGGAGTATGATGCTCCGCTTCAAAGGGAGTGACTACTGAATATCCTGAGGTTCGACATGGTATGACAGGATGGATAGATTATTGATGACTCTAGGCTTTACTAAGAGTAAAGCAGATTCCAACATTTGCTTCAAGGTTGAAGGTGGAAGAACAGTGATGCTCCTGTTATGTGTCGATGCACTATTTTTCTAGGCATGGAGGTGTGGAAGAATGCAGATGGAATCTTCCTTGGACAACGGAAGTATGAAGTAGAGATCCTGAAGAGGTTCGGGATGATGGACTACAAGGCCATGACCACACCTATGGCATTGGACATGAAGCTATTAAGCGATGCTTCATCAAAGATGGTTGATGCTACGATGTATCGTCAGATGATTGGGTTCTTGATGTACTTGATGAACATGAGACCAAATATTTTCTTTGTTCTGAACACCTTGAGCCAGTTCCTGACAGATCTGAGACATGTTCACTTGATTGCTGCAAAGCATATTCTGAGGTACCTGAAGGGTATAGTTGATTATGGGCTCAAGTATGAGGCGAATCAGAAGATTAACCTAGAGGGTTATGTTTATTCCGATTGGGCAGGCAGTGCCATCGATAGAAAGAGTACTTCAGGATGTTTCTTTAGTATGGGATCAGGTGTGATCTCTTCATTTAGCAGGAAGCAATTCTATGTGGCACCGAGTACAGCTAAAGTAAAGAATGTTGCAGCTTGTTCAGCTAGTTGTGATGCAGTATGGTTGAGGAAGCTACTATCTGATTTATTTGATCTCTAGATGGATGCTACTTGTATATATTGCGACAACCAGAGTTGTGTGAAGTTGTCAGATAACTTGGTGTTCCATGACAAGTCGAAGCATATCGAGATCAAGTATCACTATATCAGGGATATGGTGAAAAGGGGAGCAGTGAAGCTCCAATATGTTGCAACGGATGATCAGATAGCTGATGTGTTTATGAAGCCATTGGCTAGAGTGAAGTTTGAGTACTTCAGGGAGAATCTTGGCATTCTCCAAATAGAGGTCCCTTCCAAGGGGAAGTGACGAGTCCGGAATCCATTCTAACAAGCAGGTCAGATGTAAGGGCTGAGCCATTCTGTCATGGTGAGAGGATTTGGTTCCTTCCATGTCAGATATGAGTACTAAATGTCATTCTAGGAATGGAGGCACCTGGTCAGTTACCAGGAACACTCAGTCCGGGACTGAGAGAGCCATTATGACGAGAAGGTCAGATGTAAGGGCTGAGCCATTTTGTCATGGTTAAAGGATTAGGTTCCTCCCATGTTAGATATGAGTGTTGGTCATTCTGACGAGTAGGTCATATGTAAAGGAAATTGCCACTCTCCAGGAGAGTGGAGGCACCTAGTCTGTTACCAAGTAGCTCAGTCTGGGACTGGGGGCCATTCTGACAAGGGTGTAGGATTTGGTTCCTACTAGGTCATATGTGAGTGCAGGCCATTCTGATGAGGGTGTAGGACTTGGTTCCTACCAGATTAGATATAAGGGCAACTGCCATTCTCTAGGAGAATGGAGAATGGAGGCACCTGGTCCGTTACCAGGTAGCTCAGTCTAGTACTGGGGGCCATTCTGATGAGGGTGTAGGATTTGGTTCCTACCAGGTCATATGTGAGTGTAGGCCATTCTAATGAGGGTGTAGGACTTGGTTCCTTCCAGATCAGATATAAGGACAACTGCCATTCTCCAGGAGAATGGAGGCACCTGGTCCGTTATTAGGTAGCTCAGTCTGGGACTGGGGGCCATTCTGTCGAGGGTGTAGGATTTGGTTCCTACTAGGTCAGATGTGAGTGCATGCCTTTCTGATGAGTAGGTTAGATGTAAATGTTGAATCCTTTTCACAGATGATAGTGATGTCCTATCATGTTGGTGAATGTGAGTGCTGGGCCTTTCTGATGTGATTGTAGGTTCCTACATGATCAGATGTGAGTGTCGGGCGTGCCTTTCTGATGAGTAGGTCAAATGCAAGTGTTATGCGGGCCATTCTGACGAGTAGGTTAGATATAAGCATTGAAGAAGACCTACATGATGGCTAGGCCTACAACCAGCATGAAAGAAGGCTAGCTCTATAAAACTTCCTATGACGAGAAGGATCATGATATAATACATATGATGATGACCAGAGAAGATCCAGATCCAGCTATGATGTCTCCAAGATGATCCAGATAGAGTGATGATCTAGATCCAGTAGTGATGATCTCGATCAAGTGACGATCCAGATCCAGTGACGATGATCCAGATCGAGTGATGATCCAGATCTAGTGATGATGATCTAGATCAAGTGATGATCTAGATCCAGTGATGATGATCCAGATGGAGTGATGATCCAGATCCAGTGATAATGATCCAGATTGAGTGATAATCCAGATCCAAATGAAGATGAATTGAAGATGAAGAGGACTTGACGATGACCCAGATGACACAGAGAAGAAGACTTGTGCTGATAAATTGTGTCGAGAGAATACTTTCCTAGTTAAGAGGGATTGTTGATGTAATTGTAACTTCGGAATGTATTCACTTGTATTTCTTATCTATTGTAACCCGATGTTCATTCTGGGATGTATTGTAATGTACTTGAGTCATGTCATACCCCGATGTTTATTCAGGGAAGTTTCTATAATGTGAAAGTCATGTCAAGTCATTGTGGGTAACTCTCTTATTGGTTAAAGTCCCCACAGTTGTGGGGCCCTAGGGTTATTAGACTATCCTACTAAATTCGACTCTAGGTGAGTCATTGTAAGTCGGGGCAATAGTCCCCACCATTGTGTTAAGGATAAACCTCCTTCTCGGTCGGAGGACACAAAGTCCCCACAAGTTGTGGGGCACTAGGGTTATTAGACACTCCTAGAGATGTTGATTCTAGTAAATAATTGTTAAGTGAGGCCAACATGTTGGAGTGATTTCCAATTCAACGGAAGAATATAAATATAGAGTGAGTCTCTCTATTTATCACACTCACACTCACTCATTGGGGTGCATGAGTGAGAGAGGAGAAGCTCTCTCAGTATGAGTGAGAGAGGAGAAGCTCTCTCAGTGTGAGAGAGAGAGATAGAATTTGTGGATATCATCTTTATGTTTTCAGGTTTTTCTACTACCATTGGTGTTGATTCTATCTCTGAGGAAGTTACAGGGTTTTCTCCTTTGTGGTTTCCCCGAGGAAAATTCTTTGTGTCTCTTGTCTCTTGTGTTTTATTGCTGTGCATGTTATTCTCTCAGTTAAAGATCCTAAGATCATAATTCTAGCTTGAATGATAAAATTCTAACAATGGACAGGGGGAAGAGAGCCCCTCTAGCTAAAATCCCACGTCACGAATCCAACGGAGGCCTGAGCATCAATCTGTGGCTAGTTGCAGGTCACCTCCAGATACCGTTTAGGGACACTTGGTGGACTTGTTCCCGGTGAGCAAAAAACCTCACGGAGCCACAATTTTGAATTTCGTCAACTCCTGCTAGCGTGTTTGGGCATGGGAAATATGGCAATGCTAACCGCATCCCCATCGTCTGTGGTTTTCCAAGTTGGCCATCATTGGTGTGACTACATTGTCCCCTATTGAGCGAAACCCTAGTTTCATAAACCACCATATACGATGGTCACCGGCCAATGGATAGGCCGGAGAGGGCCCCCCCTAGCCAAAATACCATGTCACAAATCCAATGAAATTTACAGTTCATTGATCGGAGGCTGGAGCATCGATCTATGGCGAGTTACAGGTCACCTCCAAATACTAAATCCTACATGTTAAATTCTTTATGTAAATGTTTTATGGTTACCTTTATGCATTGAACTAATGGTTATAATAAAAAAATTAACATGGTATAAGAGGTGAGTTGTCAAGAAGGAAATTATACAAGCCTTAAAATAGAAAGTTATAGTTGTGGAATCTTGTTTCCATCATCCTAGTTTTATATATCGGCTGAAACATTGACAATATTACATACTTGAAAAATTAGGGTTTTAGTCTTGTAAGAGATCCTACAAAGAACTTTGACGGTTATGACCTAAAGAGGTACATGTATGTATTCTAATGTTATGTATATCATGTGAATGAGATCTTGAAATGTTCATATGATTGATATATAGGTTTTATTGATCATATGTAAAATATGCCATGTTCATTAACTTGACATACAAGAGAACTTTTGGCATATTTATAAACAACATTATGGAAAACTTCACATATCAAGAACACCAAATTGACATATTCATAAGCAACATACATGGGAAAATTAAAATTATGATACATACCTCATCATGTTAGATCCCACCTATTATCATACAACCAAACCCTCTAGATCATCTCTTATAATGATGGTCTCCATTAGCCTCTCATGCTCTGTATCTGGTAAGAAGTAGCGTAGCTTCGATGAATTTCGGCTAGGCATTGTTCGTACCTGGAGGTTTGTACCAATGATTCAGTTGGTAAAGTGATACACACTTGCACCTAGTTTGTAATCCCTGTAAACATATCCACCCTTCTTTCTTGCATTGTTTTTGTGTGTAAGGTATTCACCTTTAACAACCATAGACCCGATTGGGAAGTGGTTGTTTTCATCGTTAGTCATGGACATAATGAGGGTTTTCTTTCCCTCTATACAACATGCTAACCAGTAATCACCACCCCATTCACTATCTTTTGAGGCAACCACTGCATATATGTGTCCTGCATAATATGGTTGTAGGTATATGATCAAATATTTTTCCTGTGATACAAGGCCATTAATGTGAGTTTCAAGACTATGCAAATAAACAAAAAAATGTTAAGGAAATGCATCATACCAGGTTGTACAAGGTCTGAGACATGATAAAAATCTATAGAAATAGATGATTGGTCTTCTTCCAACAGAGTTAACTCAACAATTTCATGCTGATCAAGTGGAAGTGATATGTGATCCCATCCATCAACCCAATCCAATGATTCACACACATCCCAGTCACCATCACAACAAGGCAGGAAAAAATAAGCGAGTTTTCTGGTCCAAATTTCAAATACTGGGTTATCAGAGCTTCTAACCGAATAAAATCCACCAGTCCTAGGAACAGTCTTGCATTCCCATGCATGTGAATCATCTATGTCTACCACCTCCCAAAAAAATATCTCCACATGTACTTTTCATGTGGATTCTACTCACATGGATGATTCCTCTCCCATTACTGACGTGCACCACTTGACTATAGATTGAGCATTTCGAATAGTAGATACTGTAGATAATTTCAATTCCTCTCTTCGTAGGGCCGTTTTGACACATGCTCTAGCTCCATCATGCTCTCCTTTACCATGACCAGTCTCAAAATAGTTCCACATATGTGGAACTTTGTAGTTTTTATGCAATGAACACAACCATTGAAATATGCGTGCATTTTTTAACTAACCAGCACATCCATCATACCAAATCCAGTGTTGATCCATTTGTATGTTCTTGCCCTTCAAATGATCATATAACATGATGAAGTAATGACGTACATAGTGGAATTCATGGCACCTATCGTCACTTATGTAGAAGTGATATTCCTTTAGAATTTATCTTTGCTCTTCACTGCTATTTGGGTCATGCCTATATGTGATATGCACCATCAAGGAAACCTGCTCATAGTGATAATACTAACTTTGTATCTCATTTTGTGGTTTCATAGTGTAGTTCTCGGCAAAATCAACAACTGAAAGTATAGTACCATGAGGAAATCTATCTCTGCATATTCTAAACTTCTCATCCTACCATCATGCCAAGTGGACATGTTGAACATATTGATGTATCTTTTCAAAAAATTCCTTGACGAAGTCACTAACTTGTACCTATTGACACAAAATGATCTCAATATCATTTTTTTGTAAGTAAGGAATGAAATGTAACTATTCAAACATAAATTTATAGATAAATGCATGTACCTGAGATGCCACCAATTGTATTTTTTTTCTTTCTTTCCCTGGGACTATTTCATAGCTGATATATTTGAAACTTTTCATGTCTGTAACCATTTTCCCAAATTCATTGTCTCCACTCTTGTCCATACATTGTCTTAATAATGCCATTCCAGCACAGTTGGAGCAAGTTCCATCCAAACAATATTTTGCATAGTATGTTTGCCCCTCAGTCCTATTGCACATGATACTATAAATGAATTCTCTTGATGAAGTCAGTGGTATTGTCAAAGAGCAATCCTGCACATGGTTAGTATGCAACACACGATGAATGTACAAAAATGTTTCATAGTAATATTCATATTCTACATGGTATCTACAACAACAAGTGTTACAAAGAGTATTTATTCTAACATACCAGGGCTTGCATTTATCAAAAGATCTTTGCCCCAAATTCAATTGTCTATGTTCTTTCCTAAATTTCTCGTATAGTTCTATCTATGTTATACTAAGAAGATGCTTAATTATGTGGTTCATTGTCCTTTGAACCCCTTCTCAGTTTAATTACATCCTTCTGGTTTGAACAAGGCCTTATGTGATCATGCCAAAAACTCTGCACTAGTCCCTTTACTGCATCAACTAGCTTAATGTCATGACATGGAAACCGAGCAATAAAGGCCCAAAAATCTGTCTGAGAAGTGTCAAGATGTTCTCTTCTAATAGAATACCTATGGAGGGTTTTTACATTCAAATTAGCTAGTTTAGATGTAGGCTTGAGAAAATGAAGGACCCTGGTGTTCTTATTTGCAATTGCTTGTGACAACACATGACGAGCTGCATTGCAGTCCTTTGAATGTTTGTTCTTACCAATTTTACCAAAGGCATCTACTAAGCTTTTAACTATATGAGAACTTGGTCCAAAAGTCTTTATCATCTTTATCCCTAACGATTTTCTAACAATATTCATGCCCCTATACTTTTACACGGATAAAAATAATCTACATTTATCTCCATCACATTTAGAAACAAATATTTATTTAGTATCTGTTGAGTTTGATAAGAAATACTATGTTTAGATAGCGTACCTTCAATGGAATTGAGAAGTCCTTCATCAACTTGTATACGCTTTCGAGCTCTTCGACGTGTGCTTTCTAATGGAGGTAAGGGGGTTGGAATTCCATCATCTAGCGCATCAACAATACACTCGAGAGTTTCATTAGCAACTTGTTGTCCTTCATTCTCTTCCTGGTAGTTGGATGGTGGAAGTCCAACATCCTCATCGATGGTCCGGATAATATTTTCTTCTTCAACAGTAGGATCCATGTCCAATGCCTCTTCATGAGCTTCGTCTTGAGAGTGTAACTTATCACTTTGACTTGATGTGGGATTTAAAACATCCCCTAATGAACACCTACATTTTGCTTCTTGAATACTTCCATGGGGTGCTTGTTCAACAACTATTGTGGAAATTGAAGGTCCCTCTCGTGAATGCTTCCTTTCTTCTTGTGCTGGATTAATAGGATGAACCGTGGTATCCTCTATAATTGGATTTGGATTAGTTTCCAAAGAAAGCCTCCAATTCATCATGTCTACTCTTTTCTTTTCTTTCTCTTCTTCAATGAATTCTTCAGGTCTCTTCTTCCTTGCTGATTTTCTTCCTCAGTTACGTACATTCCCCATCACCACAATGATCAATTCAATATAGTTTGTTTTTGTTGCTCCTCAATTACAAGATTTCAAATGTTTAACTTGCTTTATAACTATTGATCCTTCAAGGTGCTTCAATCTTCCTTCTCAATTGTTCATATTTCCCATCAAAACAATGATGAATGAGAAAATTTACCTTTGGTTCTCTTGAATAATAAGAAAATGAAAGTTAAATCATAAATTGTTCCTCAAGCTGATTCTCTTGTACAATTATGTATATCCACCATCACCATGAAATGATATTGAAGCTTGATATCTTATCCTGTGTGCTCCTCAACCATGAAAGATGTCCTCAATGCTACACCTACATAAGAAAAAGAATGATGGAGAATGTGTATTGTGAGTATTTCCACAGGCAGGCTCGTGCTCTTGAAAAAAAACGCACGATAATCGAATTTTCATAAAGACAAAGTAAATTTGTTCTCGAACAAAATTAATCCACTGTTTTTACAGTCCTAAAACACGCACACGTTATATAGAGTAAAAACACGTACATGATTTGTAGAAGTAAAACGCGCACGCGATAGTTTTAAGCACAATTAATAGGTTAGGTGCATGACTAAGGCAACAAACAAAATCATAAGAAAACAAACGTTTTCTATGGTTAGAAACAAAGCAAATGCTTTTAGTGTTCCCTTCTTTTCATGCATATAAATGTTTCTCTCTATACCCCCAATAATCCCTAGATACCCCTATCTCTTTCTAAACATACTTGCCTCATTCTCTATACATCCCTCCCTATATGTTTATTTCTCTCCTTTACTCCATCCCTCCCTCTCTCACTGTGATGATGGTGATGAACATGATGATGATGATGAACATGATGATGGTGATGATGATGATGAACATGATGATCATGATGAACATGATGATGGTAATGATGATGAAGACCAAGACGATGATGATGATGATGATGACCATGATGAGGAAGACGATGATGATCATGATCATGGTGATGAAGACGATGATGATGATAATGATGAAGAAGATCAACATGATGATGATGAAGAAGATGATGATGGTTATGATGGTTATGATGATGATGATGATCATCATGGTGGTCATGATGACGATGATGAGCATGGTGATGAAGAAAATGGTGATGAACATCATGATGATGGTGATAATGATGAACATGATGATGGTGATGATGATGAACATGATGATGATGCTGATGATGATGATGAAACCGATGATGATCATGATGATGATCATGATGATCATGATGGTGATGATGATGATGATGATGATGAAGATGATGACGACGATGATGATGAAGATGATGATGGCGTTGATGACGACGACAACGACGATGATGATGAACATGATCATGATCATGATCATCATTATGATGAAGACGATGATGATGATGATGATAATGATGAACGTGATGATGATGATGATGATCATCATCATCATCATCATCATGAAGATGATGATGATCAACATGATGGTGATGAAGAAGATGATGATGATTATGATGGTTATGATGATGTTGATAATGATAATGATGGTCATGATGATCATGGTGATGAAGAGGACGACGATGATGATAATGATGAATATGATGATGGTCATGATGATGAACATGATGATGGTGCTACTGATGATGAACATGATGATGATGATGATGATGCAGATGACGATGATCATGATCACGGTGATGATTATCATGATGGTGATGATGATGGTGACGATGATGATGATGAAGAAGATGACGATGATGATGATGATGATGAGGAAGATGATGATGAACATGATGATGGTGATGGTGATGATGAACATGATGATGACCTTGAAGATGATGATGATGATATTGATGGTGATGAAGATGATGATGATTATCATCATGGCGATGATGATGATGATGATGATGATGAAGATGATGACGATGATGATGATGAAGATGATGATGACGTCGACGATGATGATGATGATGAAGACGACGACAATGATTATCATGGTGATGAATACGATGATGATGATAATGATGAGCATGATGATGATGATGATGATTATGATTATGATGATCATGATCATGATGATGAAGACGATGATGATCAACATGATGGTGATGAAGAAAATGATGATGATTATGATGGTTATGATGATGTTGATGATGTTGATGATGATGATGATGGTCATGATGATGATGATGATCATGGTGATGAAGACGATGATGATGAACATGATGATGATGACGATAATCTTGAACATGATGATGGTGATGATGATGAATATGATGATGTTGCTGATGATGATGAACATGATGATGATGATGATGATGATTTCAATGAGGATGATGATGATGATGCCCATGATGATGATCTGTTAATGATGATGATGATGATCATGGTGATGATGATGATCATGGTGATGAAGATGATGATGATAATGATGAACATGATGATGATGATGATGATTATGATGATCATGATCATGCTGATGAAGATGATGATGATCAACATGATGGTGATGAAGAAGATGATGATGATTATGATGGTTATGATGATGTTGATGGTCATGATGATGATGATGATCGTGGTGATTAAGATGATGATGATGAACATGATAATGATGATGATAATGATGAACATGATGATGATGGTGCTGCTGATGATGATGAAGACGATGATGATTATCATCATCATCATCATCATCACGATGATGCTTATCATGATGATGATGATGATGATGATGATGACGTCGACGTCGATGATGATGATGATGATGACCTTGATGATGAAGATGATGACGATCTATTGATGATCATGATCATGGTGATGAAAATGATGATGATGATGATAATGATCATGATCGTGATGATTATTATGATGATCATGATCATGATGATGAAGACGATGATGATCAACATGATGATGATGATGATTATGATGGTTATGACGATGATGATGATGATGATTATGATGATGATTATGATTATGATGATTATGATGATGATAATGAGGATCATGATAATGATGATGATGAAGATGATGACGATCATGATGATGATGATGAGGGTCATGATGGTGAAGACGATGATGATGAAGACGATGGTGATGATAATGATGATGATAATCATGATCACGATCACGGTGAACATCGTGATGATGATGATCATGATCATGATCAATATGAACATTGTGATGATGACCATCATGATAATGAGGATGATGATGATGATGTTCATGATGATGAAGACAATGACAATCAAAATGATGATGATGATGAAGATGATCAACATGATGGTGATGATGTTGATTATGATGATGATTATGATGATAATGATGACGATGAAGATGATGATGGTGAAGATGACGATAATGATGAAGATGAAGATGATGCCGACGATGATGTCGATGAGGGTCATGATGATGATGATGATGAAGATGATGATGATGATGATGATTATGATGATTATGATGACGAGGGTCATGATGGTGAATACGATGATGATGAAGACACATGTTCCTTACTCACTATTCCTGTATGACTTGCTCACTGGCCCTCCCTGCCTTTGTGCATGATGATCATGATGATGAAGACAATGATGATGAACATAGTGATGATCATGATCATGATCATGATGATGAAGACGATGATGATCAACATGATGATGATGAAGAAGAGAAGATGATGATGATGATGATGATGATGATGATGAAGATGATAATTATGATGATTATCATGATGATGAAGACGATGATGATCAATATGATGATGATGATGAAGATGAGGGTGATGATAGTGATGATGGTGATGATGGTGATTATGAGGGTCATGATGACAATGATGATCAACATGATGATGACGATGATGATGAACACCATGATGATGAAGACGGTGATGATAAACGTCATGATAACGAGGATGATGATCATGATGTTCATGATGATGAAGACAATGATGATCAACATGATGATGATGAAGATGGTGATGAAGATGATGGTAATGATGGTGACACCATCTCTCTCTCTCTCTCTCTCTCTCTCTCTCTACATGTGTGAACCTACACCTTTCTCTCCTTGTTTTTGTTCTCTCGTCACCCCTCTCTCACACACACCTTCTATCGCTCCCTCAATATCTCTTTCCTTCACTCTATCTTCATCCCTCCCTCACCCCCGCTCCTCTCTCTCTCTCTCTCTCTCTCTCTCTCTCTCTCTCTCTCTCTCTCCTATGTTTTCAACTTATCCCTTCTCCTCAACCCCCTAGCTCATTATGACCCCTATTATATGTTTTATCACATCTCGTTCCCATCTCTTCAATTTCCCCCTCCTTCGCCTCTCTCCTTCAACACATCCTATTCCTCCTCTAATACTCCATATCCACTTTTCCATTTACCGATCCTCTCTCTCATCAAACCATCACCCACTTCCTCCCCTCCACCTTATCCCCCTTTCTCCACTCAAATTTACAACATCCTGCTAGGACCTTGACCATTCCCAACCCCCTCTCAATTATTAACCATCCCCACTTGAACTTCCAACATCTTCCTAAGACCTTGACCCTTCCGCACCCCCTCTAAATTATTATCCGTACATTTGATATATTACACATAGTGCTAGATTTTTATCTCTACAACACGTGTTCGTGTCTTATAGTTACATAACGCGCTCGTGTTTTATAGTTATATAAGGCACACACATTTTATAGTTATATAACACACTCGCGTTTTGTAGTTATATAACGCACACGTGTTTATAAATTCTACAAGGTGGGAAATGTAGTTTGAATTTAAATATGCCAATTCACTTGCTCACATGTCACCAATAGTCCTATGTGTATGGTTTGGAATTTGCTTCGGTAATACCAAACCTATGCCATGGTACATGATAAACCATAGCTAATTGCGCATTTCCCTCATTTTCTGAAGAAGTCATTGTTTACACACTCGTTATACTATGCTACACACAGTCATTTTTGATGAAATCATAAACCTAAATAAAAAAATTTGTCCATATTCTAAATATGTAACTTTTATTAAAAAATGTTATATTTTCCTATTTGTTTTCAATTTCTATTGTGTCTTAACTCCTTAACTCAAAATACATGTCATTAGTGTTATTCCCATAACTTTTTCAATTCGTAATCGTTTAAAAAAAAATTATATAACGCACTAGAAGACACTGACCTCTACATTCTATAAAAAACTCATTTCATGATTATTTCATTAAGACCTTCAAAGGCTGCACCCAGAAAAGACATACCATTTTCGAGGAATGATCACTTAGATAATTATAAAAATAAATAAAAAATACTAATTTTATTTTTGAAAAATAGTGCTGCACTAGTGTTATATGTTCTCTACATGCTTGCAAAGTTTTGTATCCTGAAAGCATCATTTAGGACCTCAAAGGCTGCACCCACAAAAACATATACCTTATTATTTGCCTAAAGAAAGTGATTGTTAGAAAAAATGAAATTTGACATAGTTATAAAAAATTTCAATACATAAACCTTAAACCTTATATATTTGGAAACGTGATTCAATTTCCTACATTTAATCTTTTTTACTGAAAGCAAGATATTTTGTGTAAGTATCTCAAAAAAAATAATAAAGTTAAGGAATTGTTGATTTTTCAGTTTTCTATTGCATCTAACGTGCCAAAAGTGACCCTCATTAGCTTGCAGTTGCAGTGTCCCAATTACTAATTATAAAATAGAACGAAACTTGAATACATTATGTACATAAATTTGATATTAAAACATTAAGCACACTAATTTTGTTTATAACACACCTTCCCTAATATTAAAGTAATATTAAAGAGTAATGTATATAGTTTAGATTAACAAACTTGATATTTTTGGTTATAATGTTTTGTGGAAAATTACAAAAATTACCACTATTAAATGTTATAGTGTTAATTCTTGTAATGTTACACAATAAGTAGGACTTTTTGGTTCCCAACAATTTATTAATTGAAAATCTTGTACTCCATCACCCAATAGTGGTAAAGGTAATTCTTGTAATGTTCCACAAGAATTTGGACTATTTGGTTCCCATGAATTCAACAATTTATAAATTGAAAATCTTGTACTCAATTTAATTGTTATAATAATCGAGTAAGGCCATTCACAATTTACGCGTAAGACTTAATGGATCTCATGACTGTAATCACAGAATTTCAAGTCAAAAGGATAGTATGAACCTACTAAGAGTTAGGAATATTCCTCTCGATTATAATCTTGTTAAACTTTTAGTTTGACGAAACGAAAACTAATGCAACAAGTTATTAGTTTGACCACCAACCAAAAAGTCATTTTTTATTCGAAAATAGATATGAACAATTAACTTAACCACCACGCAACAAAAACGGATGATTTGATGTTTTATTTATTTATTTTATAATATTCAAATGGGATTATATATATAAATTGGGTGAGGTGAGGTAATATTTATCTTAATAAAAACTAGGGAATTTCAAATATTTTTGGTTTAATATGAGTATGATTATTTATTAACAAAATAAAAATTATAATTATTAAATTTCAAAAAGTTATTTATGATAATCTAGTGTATAATAATAATAGTTTGGAGGAAACTACGTATATGAATATTTTAAAATGAGTATTTATCATAAGTTTAAATAAAATTAAAGTATTAAGAAAAACGTTAATGCACCGTGAAAAACTTATTGCAGGTTTGAAAACAATTATAAATCAACAAAACTCTAGCTTTGGCATAGGAAAAGACCTTTCTTTAAGACTCTTCTTACTCTTATTATCTTATATAGTTGTAATGTTTAGGGTTGCAAGATCTCTAGAAAATCATGAAGAAAGATAGAGAAAAATCAAAAGCTTTGTATAACATATAACCTAAAAATTAAAGCCAATACAACATATTATATCCTTCTCATATAAGCATGTATCTCCTTGATTGAGAGCGTGATTGTGACTATGTACCTAATGTACAAGAATATGATAAACAACGTGGAAGACAAGAGGATTGCTAAGATTGTTTCTTACTCTAGTCAAACCCCTTACTGGCTTCATTAAGGTTAGCATAAAGGCACTAAGTATGACTAAGTATTATTACAACTAAATTTAAAGAGAGGATGTAGTGTGATAAAACATTTGAGAATAAAAGAAAATGAGGATATTAGAAGGAAGTAATCAACCATAATCTAGAATATAATAAGTATCTCTATATTATTTTGTTTAAAAAATGTTAAAGAAGAAAATGAACATTGCTAAGAAAACTTTCACGAACTCTATAGTAAAAAATGGGCTCTAAAATTCTAAAACATCATGGGATAAAATAATTTGTCATATTTGTTAGATTAGCCACCTTTCTAACCTTTGTTTCATCACAACTACAAAAAGTTGAGCCGTAAGTGCTTTTCGTAAAGATTTTAGAACATAAAATTAAAGGAATATTGGACTACTACCACAAAGTGCACTTATCACATCAGCCATTATAGATTTTTTTATAATTGTTATTATGAATTTTGAGGCCCATAGAATCAATTTCTAGAATACATTATAGAATCAATCTAGAAAGTACACTTGTCTCATTCTCATCCATATAATGATGAAGAAGCATAGATGGTAGTCCCAAGAGAACACTTGTCTCATTTTAGTCTATAGATGATGAAAAAACATAAATGATAGTCACCTCAAATTTCTAAGATATATATACTCTATAAACGTAATTATCAAAATTCTAAGATATATATACCCTATAAACGTAATTAATTGAAATATAAAAATAATATTTAATATTAAATATAAATAATACAGATGAAAAAAATATTCATATTTTTATTCAATATAAAATTAAAAAATTGAATATATATATATATTTTAAAATATTTAATATAACTAAGTTAATTAATATAGGTATATATATTTAGAAATGTTTAAATTATATTTTTAATATATAATTAAATTTAACACTTTCATTTAAATTATGCAATTTCTATAACTCATATATAATTTTAATTTTTAATTAAATTAATAACAAAAATTACACGTAAAATATATGATTAAAAAAATCTATAAAGTAAACTATTTAGACTTACGTTTATAATGAACGTCGACGACTTTTTGAAGCACCCGCGAAGGTGTGAAACATTGATAATTTCTAACCTGTCGCTATTAGAAGTCAAAGTCATTGATAGCTTTAACCTGTCTCTATTAGAAGTCAAACTTTGAACAAATCAGAACAGAAAGATAAGACCGTCGAAAGACGGGCTTTCTGATGATAAATACCCCTACTCGCTACACATATCCATATTGTGTGGATGATTGAACGCGCCATTTATCGAAGCCTCGCATTCATTCTGCAACTTAATATTTTCTGAACTCCTTTTCCATACAGGCGATTAATGGGCAGATCTTTGAGATCCACAATGACTGTAGTCATACTCCTCCTCTGTGTTCTCTTCACATCGAATCTCATAGGTCACTCAGAATCTCGTTACTTGGGTAAACACCACCTGCGCCTATTTCACTTATTATATTTCTCTTCTTCCATCGTTCACACGTTTTGATTATTCGTGGAGCTTTTGTTTTCAGCAATTTCTGTGTTGTTTAGTTGAGATTAATTCTAACACAAAGATGATGTGTATCGTATTATTTGCCTTAGATGATATTGGGAAAGAGACATTGATACAGTAGGTACCAAACTCTTCCACTGCTGTCGTCGTCTATTCAATTTGTTATTAGATAAACAAATGACATAGTTGTTAATAATGCAAATAATTATTATACACAATAATAACATAAACAATAATCCAAATAAACAAATGACATTATATAAATAAACAAACAAAAAACCAAATAAGCAAATGACATAATGTAAATAGTTGTTGTACACAATAATAACACAAACAAAAGTCCAAATAAACAAACAAATGACATAAATATTAGGATAAAGGTTTATGAGCAAACAATGGTAAACAAATAAACAAACAAATAGTTGTTGTACACAATAATAACACAAACAAAAGTCCAAATAAACAAACAAATGACATAAATATTAGGATAAAGATTTATCAGCAAATAATGGTAAACTTACATTGGATCAAGTTTGTCATTAAGAGTTGATTCTCATATTTTCTATTAAAATATATATGTTCAGTTTAAATTATGATTAAGCTTGGTATTAATGTTTGTAACACAGCTTAGTTTTCTTTAGGTGATTTCATGAAGGCGTGTAACACTTTTTGGCCAAATTTGATAATGAAAACTTGAATTTTTTACTCGTGTGCTAGATAGAAGCCCTCGAAACCCATATATGCCATGTGAATTTCGACATGTAGTAAAAAAAAATTGTAGAATATTATGTTGCATTCCCAATGAATTTAAAAAAAAAAATATTCTCATGTCATTTAATGTGTGAAATTTTGCATTTAATGAAGTGTGTGACCTTTAAAATTTGAAGAAGTTAATAAGTGGCTCGTGTCCATCCCCAATAATTCAATCTTATATTAATAATTTAAAAAAAATTATATAAGAGCATGATCTACACATTTAAAAAATAATCTATATTTATCTCCATCACAGTTAGAAACAAAATATTTATTTAGTATCTGTTGAGTTTGATAAGAAATACTACGTTTAGATAGCGTACCTTCAATGGAATTGAGATGTCCTTCATCAAGTTGTATATGCTTCATAGTTCTTCGACATGTGCTTTCTAATGGAGGTAAGGGGGTTGGAATTCTATCATCCAGTGCATCAACAATACACTCGGGCGTTTTAGTAACAACTTGTTGTCCTTCATTCTCTTCCTGGTAGTTGGATGGTGGAAGTCCAACATCCTCATCGATGGTATGGAAAATATTTTCTTCTTCAACAATAGGATCCATGTCCAACGCCTCTTCATGAGCTTCCTCTTGAGATGGTAACTTATCACTTTGACTTGATGTGGGATTTGAAACATCCCCTAATGAGCACCTACGTTTTTCTTCTTGAATACTTCCATGGGGTGCTTGTTCAACAACTATTGTGGAAATTGAAGGTCCCTCGAGTGAATGCTTCATTTCTTCTTGTGCTAGATTAATAGGATGAATCGTGGTATCCTCTATAATTGGATTTGGATTAGTTTCCAAAGAAAGCCTCCAATTCATCATGTCTATTCTTTTATTTTCTTTCTCTTCTTCAATGAATTCTTCAGGTCTCTTCTTCCTTGTTGATTTTCTTCCTCGGTTACATACATTCCCCATCACCACAATGATCAATTCAATATAGTTTGTTTTTATTGCTCCTCAATTACAAGATTTCAAACTATATTCACTACAACAAAAACTGGATTTAGCATCGAATTTACCGCCGGATTTTGGTGTAATTTTTTCCAAATTATGGTGAACAATCCGGCGCTAAACCTGGCGCCATTGTACATTTTCGTAAAATGCCATCTATTGCATCTTTTTTTGCGTCCTTTTTAACATCCACTTTTGCGTCCATTTTTGTGCCCAATGTTTTACATCTTTTGTTACACCTTTATTTGCATCCAATTTTGCAACTTCTATTGCATCTTTTTTTGTGTACTTTGTTACATCGTTGTTTGCACCCAATTTCACGCTCAGTTTTGCATCCAACATTGCGTCTTATTTTGCTCCTAGTTTTTCATCGAGTCTTGCACCCAATTTTGCACCATGTTTTGTATAAAATTATGTGTCCAATTATGCATCTAACGTTGCATCTAGGTTTGCATCCAATTTTACTTTTAATGTTGCATCCCCATTTGCATCTAATTTTGTATCTTGTTTTACGTCTTTTTTTGTATCCATGTTTGTGCCTAATGTTTCATTTCGTTTTAGGTCATATTTTGCATCTAGGTTTGCACTTAGTGTTGCATCCTGGTTGATGTCTTTTTTTGCATCTATGTTTGAGCCCAATGTTGCACCCCATGTTGCGCTTAGTTTTGTGCCCATGTTTGTATCTAATATTGCATCTAGTTTTGTGTCCAATTTTGTATCCAATCTTGCATTCAATATTACTTCTAGTTTTACATCCAATGTTTTGTCCCATCTTGCATCCAATATTGTGTCTCGTCTTAAGTTTTTGTTTGTGCCAAGTGTTGCTTCCAGTTTTGCACCTGGTGTTACGCCTGGTTTTATGTCCATCGATACACCATATTTTGTGCTCAATTTAATGTCCAATTTTATGTCTAGTTAGGAGTCCACTTTTGCATATATTGTTGCATCTAGTTTTGGACCTAGTATTGCATCTAGTTTTGAGTCATTAATTATGTCTAGTGTTGAGTCTCTTTTTGCATCCAATTTTGTGTTTAGTGTGACATCCATTTTTGTGTCCACATTTGCATCTGACATAAGGTCGACTTTTGCATCCATTTTTGTGTTTGGTGTGACATCCAATTTTACTTCATCTTTTGCATTAAGTGTTGCGTCTAATATTATCCATATTGCACTACTACATTTTTTACCTTTAGAAATACATTGCAATATCATTAGGGCATGGAGGAATCGAACCACCAACTTCCTGCTTGTAAAGCAGGAACTCTTCCAATGAGCTAACACCCTTTAAGAATCAGGAAGAGGAACAATATTAACAACAAAATATCCTAAAAAATTACGCAATCTATTAAAGTGGTCTGCAAAAGGGTCTTAAACAACAACATAATGTATTGATGCATACCTAATAACCTAAACTTGATATGGACAAAGAATAATGGATGTGTTTAATAAATAGTTGTAGAATCCAATTGAGGATGTGTGTTTCTACATAAATATTGTTATTCATTGATGATGTGATTTTGCTCAGCAATAGGATGGTAAGAGAAGAACTCATGAATGGTTACTAAAAGAAGATGCCTACTATGTGCATCATATATGATATAATGAATATTTTAACAATGAACACCAACAAAGACAATTTATATTATGGGTCAGTGCAAGAAGATGAGGGACCTTTAAGATGCAATCCTAGTTTTCAAAAACAAGATCACGTTACCAAAAAATACATCAACTCGAGCCTGACATAGCACTTGGTATGGTTCAACCCGAGCCTGACATGTCATGGGACATGTAGGATAGGAAGCCATATCGCGTACGCGTTATATAAATACAAAACGCGCTCACGATATGTAGTTATAAAACGTGTACGCGATTTGTAAATCATAAAAAAAATTAAATACACAGGCCCGAAACCCGCGGCCCATTTTAACAATCAAGAACGCAAAATTGAAGGGCCATTGGAGCATTTTGGAGCGAGACCAATGCTTGGGATTGTTGCAGGAGCTAATTCAGGTTGAGGGGAGGAGATTTCACTCGTGCATTGTCATCTAACAAGGTAATTCAATCAACCAAAGCATTTTTTTGTCAATTTTTACCCTATAATTGTGTTTTTTAATAAAATACTCAATCCAACAACTCCCAAGCTAATGTTTGATGGGAAAAAGAAACTTTGTTTGATTTTGAGCAGCAAAATTCAAAAACATAACTACAGAAACCATTTATATAATTTTAAAGGATTTGGAACTTTTTTATATAAATTTTATATTGTTTAATTCAAATAAGTTTAAATGTTTCATAAATTTATATGGAATATAAAGAATATCAATCTATATAATACTTTACTTTTATATATATAAAAGTTTACATATCATAATATCAATATAACAAGTAATTTATACTAATGGAAGAAAGAAACTTCCTTTTATTTTGAGTAACAAAATTCAAAAACATAGTTGAAGAAATAACTGATGTAATTTTAAAAGATTTGAATTTTTTTATTAGTTCTTTTATTAAGGTATTGGCATTGTATATTTTAGATAGAACTAGAGTTTTTCACATGAAAACATGCACAGGAAATTCAGCAATATTTCCCCATCTTAGTGGATGGTAGAGGTTGTAAACCCTAGGCTATTTTAACAAAATGCCTGACCCCAAAAAACTCTTAAAAAAAAAGTATGAAAATGTCTTACCAATTGAACTAACTTGAAACTTTGATAGAACAACAAAATTGTGGAAGTGCTAAATCTATTTTGTAAATGAAAATAATTTTAAAATTGATATATGTAAAAGTCACCAATGAGGGTGAAGAAGTGCCTTAACTTCTAGAAAGAAGTTGAACGAAACTCATTATTTAATTGTTAAATGTCTAATTTTATGTTTTAAATGTATATAAGTGAATGCTATTAAATTGCTTGTAACTTGAGTTTTCCTTAATTTACATTTTCAATTTCGAAGAGATGTCATTGTATACCATGTATACGTTTCTAATTATTTTCTTATTGATTTTTTTATTGCAGTTGCGGCCATGGATCCCAATGCTAAAATATTGATTGAGCTTGCCCAATTGAGAGGTCTGGGTACTGCTTTTAGTGGTGGTGATAGGATTCGACGTTCACTTGCATCCACTTTGGATGCAATTGTTGAGACTATCACATTGTCAAACAACATACTATATGATATTACTTCATATAGAGAAATAAAAAGATGTGAGTACGCTGATGGGCTTAGCTACAGTGCAATAAAAAAGCTGAAAATCACCAAAGACCATATATTTTCATTGTTTAGGGACCCTCGCACGGGGGAAATCCCAAATGCAAATAGGCCACATATCTCCATCGAGTGGTGCACATATCAACCATTTGTTGACAACTGGATGGATAGATGGTATATGGTTTTTGATATGCCACCACACAACAATAGGGAAATCCCCTTGTACTTCCTTTGGAAGATGTATGCAGAGTTCGTGTTGGGTAAACACGTAAACTATTTTGATATATTGGCATTTCAGGGGATCGATGGGGGGATGCCCCAAAACCAACCCAATGCCAAGCTTCGAGACGTTAATCGCCCTATCCCTGCACCTCGCACGTAGTTTCCTGGGCCAGATGTCCCACCTGTACATCATGTTATTCCACAGACACATGAGGCATTTTTGAGTTTGGCACGATCCGTTGTTCGCCATAGCACTATGGTTCAGCATATGGGTGAGGAAGGGACATATGTCCCTGGTGTGGTACATACACCAGGTCATCATGCTGCAGGACCATCATCTAGTGCAGTACCACCCACTAGTGTAGTACCACCATCTACTGCAGGACCATCTACTAGTGCAACACCATCAGCACATTCCCAGCCTACTTTTGAGCCTCATGAGTGCACATCGTGTGGTCGTCCATGCTATGGTCTTTCGTCAGATGTTGTCTTCAGTGGGTTTTTGAGTGATGTATGTATATGGTTAATTGTAATAAATTCTTCATTTATTTTCCTCTTTGTACACATATGTATAGTTTGAGCTAATATATTAATTTTGTGAACTTGCAGTTGATGCTTTATGCCGGCAACGACACCCCAGATTATCATGTCCCACACTCTAGACAAGGACAAGACATTCCATCCACTGATCCTGTATCTCACACCGATGTAAACATTTTAAAATTTCAGTTTTTTAATACTTGTTAAATTGTTAATTTCCACATATTGTACATGTTAGTTCACTAATGTTATCTACGGTCTAATATTTACAATTATTAAACTTGCAGATGCCAGATCCTTCACAGGGGAAAGCAGTGATGGAGGTAGGATCCATGGTCGTATCGACTGAGGAAATGTCTAGACATATGCTAGATCCTACACGAGAGAAAGCAGTGATGGAGGTAAACATTTTAAACATTTAAAAAATGTCATTTTTTAAATACATGTATGTTCGTTGAATCATGCATGTCTAGCTACATGAACTCTTGTTGACTATAGGCTGGTACTGAAACACCTAGACCATTTCCTAGATTTGTATCTCCTCATAGGCCATATGTGAACAAGGGTCAAGTGTATATGAGACGGCCTACTCCTAGAAAGAGTGAAGTTGTCCACGACCATGGAGATACTGATACCATGGTAATTTGTATATCCTTCGATGATATTTCTTGGCTAACTTGAAATCTAGTGCATAAAATATTTTGTTAATGTTTGATTTGCATGTTTACTGCATCAGGAGCCAGAGTTTACTGTTGAAAACCTTCCAGGGATGGTTTATGCAGCAGTCAATGTTGCATCAACAATGGCAACAAGTCACACAAAGGTACAACTATTTGAACATGATAAAGACATAGTGTGTTAGTGTTGTCTATCGTTTATTCATGTACATTTCTAACTATTTCAAGATTTGGTGATTGTAGCCACCACCACCACCAGGTCCTTCCCCCTCTAGTTCGACCATGGATGCGACCATCATTCATGTTCAACCAACAGCTCCATCTGCTACACAAGAAACCCAATCCCCTTTGTCACAATCTCTCACTGAGGTGAGATGTCCATTAATGAACAATTGTTTCATGCAATGTCCATTAACATTTTCATAATTTTTGAGTTAATTTAGATATGGTATTTTATTGAGTTAATGTATTAGTACATAGTTAATTGAATTTAACAATTGATATTTAATTTGCAGGATCCAGAGATGCACATTGGTCCTATAGTTGTGCCTACAGGATCACCCTCAAGAAAGAACAAGAGGAAGCTTGAGTTTTGATGTGTCTTATGGGATATGTACATATCGATACATGTGTACATGTGGCTTGGACAATTTTGGATACATGTACTTTCGGAGACATGTACATTGACATTTCACTTACATGTACATGTGGCTTGGATAGTCTTGGGTAGTTGTGGAGAGACATGTACTTCTGGTCACTTTTGGATATCTATGTACTTTTCGATACTTTTGGATATATATGTACTTTTGGAGACATGTACACAATTGACATTTCAATTATAAATGAATGATACATTTCACTTTGAATTTGTTCTTTGGTTTCCACATGTTCTTGTGTCAATCTATTGTATTGATTTGTGAGGATTATCTATTACTTATGAATGCACTATGTCAAAAGAAAAAACTATTATATTTAAAGGTTTCAATGATCTCAATACATGCACACTATAGTGAAAGTTCTTGCTCGTGTAATTTAATAAATATAAGTGCAATACAATTTATTTCAAGGTTTCAATGAACTCACTACTTGCACAGCAATTGGATATATCTAATTAAAAATTGTGAGTTTGGATTCATTAAATTACAAGTTAAGTCAATGCTCAAGTGTAATTTAATAAAACTAAGTGCAATACATGCTTTACATTTCATCAACAACCAACAACACCATTCAACAAACCTCATGCACCCAATGACTAATCACTCAGCATTAAAGGAACTACAATAGAATCCAAAGACTAAGAACCAACTTTGTGAATCAACATGATTTGAAGCATAAGTCCATCGGATTTGAAAAAGTTCAGTTCAACATTAGATTGATTCTGAATTGAGTTGTGACAGTAAGATAAGATTAGGGTTAGGATTAGGGTTTCCTTGGTAGGGTTATGGTAATGGGACATGCATGTTAAACAATAAACCCTAGTTAGGGATAGGGTTTTCCAAGTTTGGCCTTCGTTGGCATGAAATGCATTGTCCAGCTTTGGCCCTCGTTGGCGTGACTGCATTGTCCCCTACTGAGCGAAACCCTAGCTTCAGAAACCACTGTAGGTGGAGGTCATTGGGCAATGGACAAGAGGGAGAGGCCCCCCCTAGCTAAAATCCCACCTCACGAATCCAACGGAATCGACGGTTCATCGATCGAAGGCCCAAGTATCAATCTATGGCGAGTTACAGGTCACCTCCAAATACCGTTCAGGGACACCTGGTGGACTTGGGCCTGGTGCACAAAAAACCTCACGGAGCGGCAATTTTGAATTCTGTCAACTCCTGCTAGTGTGTTTGGGCATGGGAAATATGGCAATGCCAACCACATCCCCACCATCCGTGGCTTTCCATCTTTGGCCCTCGTTGGCGTGACTGCATTGTCCCCTACTGAGAAAAACCCTAGCTTCAGAAACCACCGTAGACGGAGGTCATCGGGCAATGGAGAGGAGGGCGAGGCCCCCCCTAGCTAAAATCCCACATCACGAATCCAACGAAATCGACAGTTTGTCGATCGGAGGCCCGAGCATCGATCTAGGGTGAGTTGCAGGTCACCTTCAGATACCGTTCAAGGACACCTGGTGGACTTGGACCCGGTGCGCAAAAACCCTCACGGAGCAGCAATTTTGAATTCTGTCAACTCCTGCTAGTGTGTTTGGGCATGCGAAATATGGCAATGCAAACCGCATCCCCATCATTTGTGGCTTTCCAACTTTGGCCCTCATTGGCGTGACTGCATTGTCCCCTACTGAGCGAAACCCTAGCTTAAGAAACCACCGTAGATGGAGGTCACTGGGCAATGGACAGGAGGGAGAGGGGCCTCCCTAGCTAAAATCCAACGGAATCGACGGTTCGTTGATCGGAGGCCTGAGCATCGATCTATGGCAAGTTGCAGGTCACCTCCAGATACCATTCAGGGACACCTGGTGGACTTGGGCTCGGTGCGCAAAAAACCTCACGGAGTGGCAATTTTGAATTTTATCAACTCCTGCTAGTGTGTTGGGGCATGGGAAATATGGCAATGCCAACTGCATCCCCACCATCCGTGGCTTTCCAGCTTTGGCCCTCGTTGGCGTCACTGCATTGTCCCCTACTGAGCGAAACCCTAGCTTCAGAAACCACCGTATATGGAGGTGACCGGGAAATGGACAAGAGGGAGAGGCCCCCTCCTAGCTAAAATTCCATGTCACAAATCCAACAGAATTGACGATTTGTCGATCGGAGGCTCGAGCATCGATCTATGGTGAGTTGCAGGTCACCTCCAGATACCGTTCAGGGACACCTAGTGGACTTGGGCCCGGTGCACAAAAAACCTCATGGAGTGGCAATTTTGAATTCTGTCAACTCCTGCTAGTGTGTTTGGGCATGGGAAATATGGCAATGCCAACCATATCCCCACTATCTGTGGCTTTCCAGATTTGGCCCTCGTTGGCGTGACTGCATTGTCCCCTACTGAGCGAAACCCTAGCTTCAGAAACCACCGTAGATGGAGGTCACCGGGCAATGGACAAGAGGGAGAGGCCCACCCCCCAGCTAAAATCCCACGTCACGAATCCAACGGAATCGACGGTTTGTCGATCAGAGGCCCGAGCATCGATCTATGGCGAGTTGCAGGTCACCTCCAGATACCGTTCAGGGACACCTAGTGGACTTGGGTTCGGTGCACAAAAACCCTCATGGAGCGGCAATTTTGAATTCTGTCAACTCCTGCTAGTGTGTTTGGGCATGGGAAATATGGCAATGCCAACCGCACCCCCACCATCCGTGGCTTTCCAGCTTTGGCCCTCGTTGGCGTGACTACATTGTCCCCTACTGAGCGAAACCCTAGTAAGTCTGGCTGATAAACATGCCTAAGTAAAAATATGGTGCATTACAGTCCATGCATGCCAAGTGGCATCTCAAAAAAAATATATACATGTACTAGTGTTAACATGTTGCATCAACGGTATAATTTAAATTTTGAGTTAAAAACATTGGTTTTGCTTTAATATAGCTTTTGTTTATAGATATAAACCTACACCATGCATATTATAGAACTTATTAGGTTAAGGGTTACACTCTCAAGATTTTTCTTTAGGGTACTGGGAAAAGGAAAAATATTGCTTCCACCTACATATACTTCGTGTTTACTTACACATGTTGCATGCTTTTCCCTACAAAATGCCATTGTCTAAAGGGAATTATCACATAATAGATATTATATTGTTGAAGGAATGAAAGAACCCTATTACTCATAATGATGAATGATGATGATGTTCATGATGTTGACGGTGATGATGATGAGGATGTTGATGATGATGATGATGATGATGATGTTCATGATGTTGATGGTGATGATGTTGATGGTGATGATGAAGATGATGATGATGATGTTCATGATGTTGTTGGAGATGGTGATGATGAGGATGATGATGATGATGATGATGAAGGTGATGAAGATGATGTTGATGGTGATGGTGATGATGTTGATGGTGATGATGATGATGAAGGTGAGGATGATGATGATGATGGAGGGGATGATGAGGATGAGGATGGGGATGATGATGGTGGTGGTGGTGTTGATGGAGATGATGATGATGAGGATGATGATGATGAATGATGATGATGTTCATGATGTTGATGGTGAGGATGATGATGATGATGTTCATGATGTTTATGGTGATGATGAGGATGATGATGATGATGATGATGATGATGAAGGTGATGAGGATGATGAGGATGAGGATGAGGATGAGGATGATGATGATGATGTTCATGATGTGATGGTGATGATGATGATGAGGATGATGATGATGAATGATGATCATGATCATGATGTTGATGGTGAGGATGATGATGAGGATGATGAGGATGAATGATGATGATGTTCATGATGTTGATGGTGAGGATGATGATGAGAATGATGATGATGATGTTCATGATGTTGATGGTGATGATGATGATGATCATGATGTTGATGGTGATGATGATGATGAAGGTGAGGATGATGATGATGATGATCATGATGTTGATGGTGATGATGATGATGAAGGTGAGGATGATGATGATGATGATCATGATGTTGATGGTGATGATGATGATGAAGGTGAGGATGATGGTGATGAGGATGAGGATGATGTTGATGATGTTGATGGTGATGATGATGATGAAGGTGAGGATGAGGATGATGTTGATGATGTTGATGGTGATGATGATGATGAAGGTGAGGATCATGATGATGATGAAGGTGATGATGATGATGAGGATGAGGATGATGATGAGCATGATGATGATGATGATCGTGATGTTGATGGTGATGATGATGATGAGGATGATGATGATGAATGATGATGATGTTCATGATGTTGATGGTGAGGATGATGATGATGATGTTGATGATGTTGATGGTGATGATGATGATGAAGGTGAGGATGAGGATGATGTTGATGATGTTGATGGTGATGATGATGATGAGGATGATGATGATGAATGATGATGATGTTCATGATGTTGATGGGGAGGATGATGATGATGATGTTCATGATGTTGATGGTGATGATGATGATGAGGATGATGATGATGAATGATGATGATGTTCATGATGTTGATGGCGAGGATGATGATGAGGATGTTCATGATGTTGATGGTGATGATGAGGAGGAGGATGATGATGATGATGAAGGTGATGATGATGATGAGGATGAAGGTGAGGATGATGATGATGATGATGAGGATGATGTTGATGATGTTGATGGTGATGATGATGACGAAGGTGAGGATGATGATGATGATGAAGGTGATTATGATGATGAGGATGAGGATGATGATGAGCATGATGATGATGATGTTTGTGATGTTGATGGTGATGATGAGGAGGAGGAGGATGATGATGAAGATGAGGATGATGATGAAGGTGATCAAGGTGTTTCCATTATTCGTTACTTAGTATACATGCTAAGGGGTATATTTGATTGCTTTAGTTTATTGTTCAGTCACATTTTGATACTCTCATATCTATAGTCAATCAAAATAGATTTTTGGTACATAAACACATGAAATTACCATTCATAGATTGACAATTCCAATAGGTATTTGATACTCAAACATGATCCCTAGTTGTTCTTTGGGTCTCTTCATCTTTTGTTACTCTCTAGGATGTGATAGACCTCCATTTTGACCATAACACCTAGTTGAAGGGTTTGGGTGAATGAAAGTTAATGATGGTCTCTCAGGACATGTCAATGGAAATACAAACATGGAAAACCAACAATCTATTGTCTTGGAGGGACGGTTCAAGATATTTACACAATAAATTTGAATATGTTGAAAGAAGATGAAATGTAGAAAATTGAATAAGCTTTCAAAATATATAATTCCTATCTATGGATATTTTGTATGACCACATGAAATTCAAGTTTTTTAAGCAATATGTTGTTTTTTTGGGAAATTATATTGCATTGTTTTCTCATCGGTGCAAGTGACTTAAATGATGGGATTTCTTAACAAAACTTTGAACAATTACAAAGAAGGGCTTGTCTTTGTACACATCAATTGTTTCAAATTTTTTAATATATATATATATATATATATATATATATATCCCTCAAAACATAAGGTCATGTATTAGTGTAGGTAGGGTTTGATGGTATTAACATAATTATTTCATATTTAAATAATATATTATAATAATACTGAAATGGGATTAAATAATCATGCATGGACTGTAACGCACCATATCTTTACTTAGGCATGCGAAATTTGGCATGTTCATTAACTTGACATACAAGAGAACTTTTGGCATATTTATAAACAACATTATGGAAAATTTTGCATATCAAGAACACAAAATTGACATATTCATAAGAAACATACATGGGGAAATTTAAATTATGATACATACCTCATCATGCTAGATCCCACCTATTATCATACAACCAAGACCTTCGGATCATCTCTTATAACAATGGTCTCGATTAGTCTCTCGTGCTCTGTATCCGGTAAGAAGTAGCGTACCTTCGAGGATGATGACTGATGATGAGGATGATGATGATGTTCATGATGTTCATGATGTTGATGATGAGGATGATGATGAGGATGAGGATGATGATGATGATGTTGATGGTAATGATGTTGATGGTGATGATGATGAGAATGATGATGATGATGTTCACGATGTTGATGGTGATGATGAATGATGATAAATGACGATGATGATGATGACGATGATGAAGGTGATGATGATGATGACGATGATGAATGATGATGATGTTCATGATGTTGATGGTGATGATGATGAAGATGATGGTGATGATGATGATGATGATGATGATGATGATGGTGATGATTATGATAAGGATGATGATGATGATGATGTTCATGATGTTGATGATGATGAACATGGCAATGTTGATGATGCTGATCGATGATCAATGATCATGGTGATGATGATGATGATGATGAAGATGAATATGAAGATAATGAAGATGATGATCATGTTGATGATGATGATGATGATGATGACGACGATGATGATGATGATGACGACAATGGTGATGATGATGAATATGATGAGGAAGGTGATGATGATGATGTTGATGACGACGATGGTGATGATGATGTTCATGATGTTGATGGTGATGATGATGATCATGTTGATGATGATGATGATGATGATGACGACGATGGTGATGATGATGTTCATGATGTTGATGGTGATGATGATGATCATGTTGATGATGATGATGATGATGATGAAGTTGAAGATGATGGTGATGATGATGGTGAAGATGATGATCATGTTGATGATGATGATGATGATGATGATGATGAGGGTGATGATGATGATCAGGATGAGGATGACGATGAAGATGATGATGATGATGTTCATGATGTTGACGGTGATGATGATGATGAGGATGATGATGATGATGAAGGTGATGGTGATGATGAGGATGATGATGAGGATGTTCATGATGTTGATGGTGATGGCGATGATGATGGTGATGATGATGATCATGTTGATGATGATGATGATGATGATGATGATGATGAAGGTGATGATGACGATGAGGATGAGGATGACGATGACGATGAGGATGATGATGATGATGTTCATGATGTTGACGGTGATGATGATGATGAGGATGATGATGATGATGATGATGATGATGATGAGGATGAGGATGACGATGAGGATGATGATGATGATGTTCATGATGTTGACGGTGATGATGATGATGAGGATGATGATGATGATGAAGGTGATGATGATGATGAGGATGATGATAATGATGTTCATGATGTTGATGGTGATGATGATGATGATGGTGATGATGATGATCATGTTGATGATGATGATGATGATGATGATGATGAAGGTGATGATGATGATGAGGATGAGGATGACTATGAGGATGATGATGATGATGTTCATGATGTTGACGATGATGATGATGATGAGGATGATGATGAAGGTGATGATGATGATGAGGATGATGATGATGATGTTCATGATGTTGATGGTGATGGCGATGATGATGGTGATGATGATGATCATGTTGATGATGATGATGATGATGATGATGTTGATGGTGATGATGAATGATGATGATGATGATGACGATGATGAAGGCGATGATGATGATGAGGATGATGATGATGATGTTCATGATGTTGATGGTGATGATGATGAGGATGATGAGGATGAGGATGTTCATGATGATGATGATCATGTTGATGATGATGATGATGATGATGATGTTGATGGTGATGATGATGAGGATGATGATGATAATGTTCACAATGTTGATGGGAATGATGAATGAGGATGATGATGTTCATGATGTTGATGGTGATGAGGATGATGATGATGTTCATGATGTTGATAATGAGGATGATGAGGATGATGATGATGATGATGATGATGATGAAGGTGATGATGATGATGAGGATGATGATGATGATGTTCATGATGTTGACGGTGATGATGAGGATGAGGATGATGATGATGATGAAGGTGATGATGATGATGAGGATGATGATGATGATGTTCATGATGTTGACGGTGATGATGAGGATGAGGATGATGATGATGATGAAGGTGATGATGATGAGGAGGAGGATGATGATAAAGTTCATGATGTTGATGGTGATGATGATGATGATGGTGTTGATGATGATCATGTTGATGATGATGATGGTGATGATGATGATGATGAAGGTGATGATGATGATGAGGATGAGGATGACGATGAGGATGATGATGATGATGTTCATGATGTTGACAGTGATGATGATGATGAGGAGGATGATGATGATGATGAGGATGATGATGATGAAGGTGATGATGATGATGAGGATGAGGATGACGATGAGGATGATGATGATGATGTTCATGATGTTGACAGTGATGATGATGATGAGGAGGATGATGATGAGGAGGAGGATGATGATGATGAGGATGATGATGATGATGAAGGCGATGATGATGATGAGGATGATGATGATGATGTTCATGATGTTGACGGTGATGATGATGATGAGGATGATGATGATGATGAAGGTGATGATGATGATGAGGATGATGATGATGATGAAGGTGATGATGATGATGAGGATGAGGATGATGATGAGGATGATGATGATGATGTTCATGATGTTGATGGTGATGATGATGATGAGGATGAGGATGATGTTCATGATGTTCATGATGTTGATGATGAGGATGATGATGAGGAGGAGGAGGATGATGATGATGATGATGTTCATAATGTTGATGGTGATGATGAATGATGATGATGATGATGACAATGATGAAGGTGATGATGATGATGAGGATGAGGATGATGATGTTCATGATGTTGATGGTGATGATGATGATGAGGATGATGATGATGTTCATGGTGTTCATGATGTTGATGATGATGAGGATGATGATGATGATGTTTATGGTGATGATGATGAGGATGATGATGATGATGATGTTCATGGTGTTGATGGTGATGGTGAATGATGATGATGATGATGAGGATGATGAAGGTGATGATGATGATGAGGATGATGATGATGATGTTCATGATGTTGATGGTGAGGATGATGTTCATGATGTTGATGATGATGAGGATGGTAATGATGATGTTGATGATGTTGATGGTGATGATGATGATCATGTTGATGATGGTGATGATGATGATGATGATGATGATGATGAAGGTGATGATGATGATGAGAATGAGGATGATGATGATGATTATGAGGATGAGGATGATGAATGATGATGATTTTCATGATGATGATGATGATGATGATGATGATGTTCATGATGTTGATGGTGATGATGATGAGGATGGAGATGATGATGAGGATGATGTTGATGATGTTGATGATGTTGATGGTGATGATGATGATGATGATGATGATGATGAAGGTGATGATGATGATGATTATGATGATGGTGATGATGAAGGTGATGAAGATGATGATGATGAAGAAGATGAAGATGATGTTGATGGTGATGGTGATGGTGATGGTGATGATGAGGATGAGGATGAGGATGAGGATGAGGATGATGATGATGATGTTCATGATGTTGTTGGAGATGATGATGATGAGGATGATGAAGGTGATGATGATGAGGATGATGATGATGATGTTCATTATGTTGATGATGATGATGATGATGAGGATGATGATGATGCTGAATGATGATGTTGATGATGATGATGATGATGATGATGATGATGATGATGTTCATGATGTTGATGGTGATGATGATGAGGATGATGATGAGGATGATGATGAGGATGAGGATGATGATGATGATGTTCATGATGTTGATGGTGATGATGATGATGATGGCAATGATGGAAATGGTGATCATGATGATGATGACGACGGTGATGATGAAGGTGATGATGATGATGATGGTGATGATGATGATGATGATGTTCATGATGTTGATGGTGATGATTATGATAAGGATGATGAAGTTGATGATGATGACAATGACGATGATGGTGTAATGTTGATGATGATGATGATGATGATGATGTCAATGATGGCAATGGTGATGATGATGATGACGATGGTGATGATGAAGGTGATGATAGTGAAGATGATGATGATGAAGATGAACATGATGAAGATGATAATGATGATCATGACGATGGTGATGATGATGATGATGGTGGCGATGATGTTGATGATGAGGAAGGTTATGATGAGGAAGAGGATGATGATGATGCTGATGACAACGATGGTGATGACGATGATGTTCATGATGATGATGACGACGATGGTGATGATGATGTTGATGGTGATGATGATGATCATGTTGTTGTTGATGATGATGATGATGGTGATGATGAAGCTGATGATGAGGATGAGGATGAGGATGATGAGGATGAGGATGATGATAATGATGATGGCGATGGTGATGATGATGATGATGAGGAAGGTGATGATGATGATGATGAGGAAGATGAATATGAAGATAATGAAGATGATGATCATGTTGATGATGATGATGATGATGACAATGGTGATGATGATGAATATGATGAGGAAGGTGATGATGATGATGATGTTGATGATGACAATGGTGATGATGATGTTCACAATGTTGATGGTGATGATGATGATGATGAAGTTGAAGATGATGATCATGTTAATGATGATGATGATGATGAAGTTGAAGATAATGATGAATGCTATTTTTGGTTTTACAAATCGCGCACGTGATTTGTCTTCACATAACGCGCATGCGATTTGTCTTCACATAACGTGCACGCGTTGTGTTTTATATATCACACACGTGTTTTGTTCAGTTAAATCACGCTCGCGTATTGTTTAAATTCAAAAATTTATTCCCTCCAAATGATAAGGCCGAGCCTCCACCCATGCTTTCGTGGAATTCCTATGCCTATGTGTCTACTTTGTACTTTGCTTCGGATTCAACATGCCTGTGCCTTGGAGTATGATCAACCATGGCTAATTAAACATTATATCCAAATTTTCAATATGCTCGTGTTTAGCGGTTTGTCTGATTATGCTACACACCTCCATTTTTTATGAGATTTTAGAAACAGATATGGTTTTTTTTGCAGATTCTAAATATGTAAATTTTAACAAGAATACATAATTTTTTCTATTTTTTTCTTATTTATCTTCTGTCATCACTCCTCAACTCAAAAAACACACTCGTAGTGTTTCGTCCATATCTCTTTCGTTTCTCAACCATTTAAAAAAAAATTGTATGGTGCACTAAAGAACACCAATCTCTACATGTTATAAAAAACCCATTTCCAAATAATTGCATTAAGACATTCAAACGCTGAACCCACAAATGATGTACTATTTTCTAGGTTTGATCTCTTCGATAATTAAAAAAAAATTTAAAAATATTATTTTTATTATTGGAAAAATAGTCGTGCACTAGTCCTATATGTTCTCTATATGTATACCGGTTTTCGTAAGTTTATTCCATAATTTAGACACTCAGACGTTGCACCCACAAAACATATACCTTATAATTTGTCACAAAAATAAAAAGTGCCCGTTAAAATTTATCTAACTTTAAATAGTTAACAACATTTTCAATAGAAAAAAAATATATATTTGGAAAGGTCATTCAATTTCCTACATTTCTTGTTTTTCACTGATCGCAAGATTCATTATGTAAGTGTCTCAAAATATCCATGCAAGTTGATGGATGTCTGTTTTTTCAGTTTTGTATTGCATCTAACGTGCCAAAAGAGACCCTCAACTTCTTGCACACACCCTTATGTGCATAATTTATAATCTCAAAATTAGTAAGATGTCAATTGGGAAAAGCATCATACCGGCTTCCACAATTGATAAGGCCACAATGAGGTAAATGAAGTTGAGGGGTTTCTCATCTTACTAACGATTGTTCCATCAAGAGATTGTGAAGGGGCATTCCATCACTTCATCAAGTTATTAATTTAATTAGAAATAAATTAATACTAAAATTGATAATATTAATAATAAATAATATTAATTATTTTTATTGATATTAATAATATTAATATAATTAATATTAACATTTGCTAATTAATAATATTAATAATATTTAAAAATTAATAATGTTTAATATTGATAATATTTAAAAACATTATTTAATATTAATACAATCCTAAGTTCAAATTAATATTGAAATCAAATCGTGATAATAAAGACTTGAGTTTATTGTTTTTTTGTTTTTTGGTTTTTTTATCTTTATGACCTAAGAGGCCCGCACTAATTCCTAGAAGGGTCCTCAGTATTTTTAAGGTTCATAACTGTGGTCCAAGATTTACTTAATTTCCATCTGTCATCTCTATAGCCTCCCAGACACGGCTCTTTGTGTAGTGGTCAATGCCAATAATAACCCTTGCATTCTCTATACCGAGATGGTGTTTAGAGGATTTTAAATGTTATGCTAGTGCCGATTTCTTTATCCTTTCATGAATGATGTCCACTTCCTTCAACCTTGTATGTACCAATCGACCTGTCTCGCCAATATAAACCTTTCCACAATCCTTGCAAGAAGTAGCAAGATATAAAATCCTTGCAAGAAGAAACAGTGCATTAGGTAATGTACATCAGTACAATAGAGATATGATTCCGAAATGATTTCACACACTAATTTCTGTTTTAAGGCATGTTTTTTGTTTTAATAGTTGAAAATATTTACAGGGAAAATATCAAAATTCAGAACCCAATCCATATATAAATGTTTCGATTATTGACAAAGAACATGATGAAATGTTTGCATTAGGGATCCAAAAACAACATTCTAGTGCAAATTTATTTTCAGCTTGAGAGTAATACAATTAATTAAGTGCACTCACAAACTTGGGTCAACCCTTCTACTTAATTTTTCATCTCAACAACAATATAGTTCTCAGAAAACTGATCAAAGGTTCTTCTAAGGGTAGATATTTATAGTGGAGTTCAACAAAATCCTGGCAAACTATATATAACCTCCAGTCATGACTCCTGATGATGTCTCTGAGGTCTCTTATAATCAAGAATCAAATTGTAAAGATGATGGCGGTGACAATGTCATGTCATAGACGATATCCTACATATAGTTTGTCTCCAATGTTGATTGCCATGTGGTTGCACATGTTTACTACGTAACAATAACTTGTTGAGAATTCAATCAAGCTCATATCATCCTTTGGTCATAAGGGAAAGAACTCTAACACAATTGACCAGAATGTATTTGGTTGAATATGGAAGGGATTATACAAGAACCAACACTAATTGATTCTTAAAGTATTTAGCAAGAACCAATATCTCATTAAGAAGCAAAAATTCATTTGTTAGTTGATTTCATAGCCTCCCTTATAACACTAACATGAGTTTCATAAGACTGGAGGAAATGTAGAACTTGAACTCCTAAATACAAAGGCAACTTATGAGTGCCTTAAATTTCACAGCAAAAAACAAGAGAATGATAGCTATGGAAGAAGGTTGTCGAGACTAAGAATGGCACCAGAGAAGTAAGACAACATCCTATATTTAGGAAATTTTTTAAATAAAGAGAATGCAGGTGAATAAAAACACAAGAAAGCCCAATTATGTCATCAGAAGTTGCTAGACTCATGGCCTAAATGGAGGGTACTCCACCAAAGTACCCCTGAACCTTTGGCCTCTATAGGTACGATATTCCAAGGAATTTCTTCTCTTATTCTCAATGTTAGCTATAAAAAAAGTACAAAAGATAGAACAGAAGTTATCTTTCCATCTTTTGCAACAACTACTAGATCTGCACCTTGTGTAATAACAACTATCCTCTTGTGAGTTCCAGTTGCCTTTGGTAGTGCTGACATCTTTAGAGCTATTTCTTCAACATTATCAGTCTAAAAAATATAAAATAGTTAGTAAACATCTCTACACCATTCATGTTTACAAATACAATGGTTAGAAATTAAGATATCAAATAATTTACCTCCCACCCTTGCACCCGTGCAAAATTCCTTGCTTTAGTCTCATTTCCAAAAACATAATCCATATACCTAAGACAAAATACCCATATATAATGAACAAATTCAAACAGTAGAATAATATATAACATAGGTAATTCAGACATCATAGAAGAAAAAAGCCAAATCAACTTGGCATGAAATTATAAATGTTTTTCTATCTGTGCCATCATCTGCTATCTAGATATAAAAAAAAACAACACAAGGAAGTAAGTCTTAAGGAAAGACTCTCATCAATGCTTCAGAAAAAAATTGCAGATAAAATGAGTTGCAAGATTCATCATAAATATCTGCACAACATGAGATACAAGAGTCATACAGGATATGAGACAAACCCTTTGGTATGAACATTGTTAATTTGCCAAACAACCAATAAAACAAAATAACCCCTATGCTACTAGATACCAGGGTGATTGCAATACCTTTCCTTTCTGAGTTGCATGTTCATCCATAAGTAGAATTGACTCACGCGAGACTGTAAGGAAAAAGCCAGCAATATAAAAGAACTTGGCCTTCTCCACTGTACAACAAACAATAATTTTCCTTTAAAATGAGCACTAAGTCAAACCCAAACATAGAGAAAACAACTTAAACAAAGCAAGACCTTACAGTACATTACCTAAAGCCCAGTTTTCCGGTAATTTCAAGTGTTCTGATTTGTAGCAATTTGCTGCTGACAAATTTGCAACCAATGACCTGCACATTACAAGGTTAAAGTTTAAACAAGTGAAGAAAGCAACATCTAACAAGAATAGGTGGATGAAGAGAATAGTTGATAGGTCAAGAAACTTAGGTGTGGGGTGTCAGTGGCCAAAGAGCTAGTATTATACAATAACACTGCTAAGAGAACTTTTCACTCCTCACCTTTCACCCCCAACCACAAGAACACCGCATGTACCAGTTGGTTTTGTTTCATCCTCATAATATTGCACCTGTATGAAACGCAAAAAAACAGTTTCTCATATTAATGATATTTAGGAAAACAGAGTAGTCTTGTAAATATTAGCCAAATGAAAGTATAAAACAATGCAAATGAACAATACTGAAGATAATTGAACTTACATTGACTCCAACAACCTTTGAATTTTTCTTCATCTCTACCCCAAACTTGTCCTTTCCAATGCACCCTATGTAGCTTGTTGCACCAGGAATTTGGAGCATCCACTATAAAATATAATCCATAGAAAACTACGTGATCAGAGACGAAGAGAACTAATAGCATTTGAATAAAAAGATAGAAACATGTTCATTTCAAGTGAAAATAGAGATGATACCCTATGCAACCTTGATAGAGTTATGTGTGGCCCCTACATTCACGGGGTCTTCACTTAGTGAAACCATGCCATAGCATGTTCGTTCGTGGCATATAAAACAATACCCTTATTTTCAAAAAATATTGGAAAATACCTCCCAGAATCATTTTTTTTAACCCCCTCCCAATATGCCTTTCCAATTTAAAAAAACCCCTATTTTCAGTGTATATTGCATGTATCCATTTTTTCATTTACATTTTTTATACCCCTTTATATTTCTACCTAGTATATTGATCACATGATACCCCACATGCATTCTTTTCCCTCACCATGCAAAATAATTAGTCATAAGTGTGTAGGGTTCCTCAACAAGGAACTAAGGCTACGCCCTCTATGGTCTTTCTCCTCTTTGTTAAATATACATGAAATTCATGAACCCCACACACACACATTTGTATAGCAAAGACTAAATATGATTTGAATCTTGAATTGTGCCCATTATGCATCAATCCTAATTTTTAAATATAGACTATGTCCCTTCTTATTTTAATATTTCTTTTGTAATACATATATATAAATAAAATAATGATATCATTACTTTGGCCATCTTTAAGATTTGGCATGGGAAACCTACAACCCTAAAATGAATCCATTAAAAATGATCTAACATTTAAAAATAATTAATGTTTAACTTAGGCCATTATTTTCGTTTGGCTTTGGAGTGGAAAACGCCTAGCCCTAAAATTAATTTATTCGAGCATATGAACGTTTTACAAGGCATTGAAATATTAACTCAATAAAATATGTTTTACTCAGGCATCGAAAGATTCACTTAGTCCAAAAATGTTTTACTCAAGCATTAAAAGATTAAATTGAGTCTAAAACGTTTTTACTCAGGTATGAAAGATTAAACTTAATCAAAAATATTTTTAGTCAGGCATGGCAGATTAAATTCAGTCAAAAAACGTTTTTACTCACATGGGATATTAAACATAGTCAAAAATGTTTTTACTCAAACATGGGAGATTAAACTCAGTCCAAATCATTTTTACTTAGGCATGGGAGATTAAACTCAGTCAAAAAATATTTTTTCACATAAAAGCTCAGGCAACATTTTTCCATTAAACAATTTGAGGAGTGTTTTTCCATTAGAAAATTTCAGGAAATGTTTTACCATTTACAAATTTTAGGCAACATATTTTTAATAAACAATTCAGACAACGTTTTTCCAATAAATAGTTTTAGGCAACGTTTTTTCCATTTAAAAAAAATATCAGGCAACTTAAACAATTCCAGGCAATGTTTTTCCATTTAAAAAATCTCAGGCATTTTTCCATTAAAAAAATATCAAACAATGTTTTCCCATTATACAATTTCAGACAACGTTTTTCTATTTAAAAAAAATATCAGTTATGTAACATAAAAAAATCCCAATCAAATAAGAGAAAGACAGTACCAACCTTTCTCCTGAAGAAATTAGGATACAATCACCAGATACAAGCATTATTTCAAAGCAGACCATGAGTGAAGTGGTTTGGTCAGAAAATGCAAATTGTAGAAAAATAGTGACAGATAACATTGTCAGCAATTTTGAATCTTTTAAACATGGAAACACTGGAGAGAGAATTCAAGTTTCAAATTGTAAAGAAAATTTGGAGGGTGAAAAGGGTTTTGAAAATATTCATGAATATTATGTTCCTAATTTCAAAGATAATGTGCTTTCTACATTTGTGACTAAAGACAATGAAGTTAGGGTAGTTCCAAACACTTCTTTGCATCATAATTTAATTCTGAAGAAAAAAAGAAAGTTCTTGAAGAAACATAATTCAGGGTTATCAACTCTACCAGAGACATCAGATAATGAAATAAAGATAAATATTTGCATGGACGAAGAAAATGTTCTTGAAGTATTATCTAGAGTAGATCATCGATAGAAAAGGACATAGATCAAGGCACGGAAACTTAACTTTGATGAACATTTGCATTTAGTAAAAAGGGAAAGAATTGAAGCTGAAGATGAAACCAAGAAAATTGTAGAAGGATTGAATAAAGGAGGCATAGCAAGTTCCAATGACAATAATGAAGAAAATATGGCACCGAATAACTGTAACTTTCTTTAGTATGAGACGTGTTGATAACTGTAACTTTCAGGCCAAAATCCTTCCTAAACTTCATAGCCATGTTCCCCAAACCACCAAGACCTGCCACTTCGAAGCTCTTTCCAGGATTTGTCATCTCGGAGTATCTCATTGGGTTGTAAATAGTTATTCTTGCACATAACAATGGTGTAGTGACAACAAATGGAAGATTGTCTGGAAATGTTGAAAATGCAAAAATATACATCTAATCAAATGCATTATGAGACTTTTTCCAAGAAATGATGATATTAAGAGGGAAGTACATAGGCAGGAAAACTGGAAAAAAGACACATGGGGTAGGTGATAATAAGAAAAATCCTACTACATCCCCGATATCGTCTACTACATCCATGATATCATATGTTGCTCAGTGTTAGCCAAAAGCAGAGCTATCTACTCTCCTGTAGCGAACAACCCCTTCCTACTGGCAGCTTAACAGAATTTAGAGCCAGGGGTTTTGGTTGATTGGCAGTGAAGACCTGAGCCTAGGTGTGGATTCCTTGGTCCGATGTGGTTGATTGGTGGTGGAGGTCAAAGTTCACTCACTAGGGGTAGGTACTAGTTTAAATTCCCAAGCTATCCATAAGTTTCCATGCATACAAGGTTTCGCTTGAACTGTGCATCTTGATTTGGCAAACATATGCAAAGCATTTTCTATTTTCCTAATCTTGAGTTTAAATCTACATGTTATGATTCTTAAATTGCCTTTCATTGCTAGATACTCAAATGTCCAATGCAAGCACAAGTTTGCATGTGTTTTTGTGTATGCTCAAATCTCATCAGAAAATGAAAACAAAATTTGCATGTTATCATGTCTGAACTCTACCTATATCTAATTAGGAAGATCTATTCAAATTAATGCATTAAAATTACAAGTTGGGTAGTCAATCTTTTGGATGTTGGAGATTTAGGTCCTTCCATCTAGAAGGTGCAACTCAAAGAAAGTATATATGTACAACTCAAAAGTGTGGATAAACAAGGAACCCTATAGAATATGCCTATAAACTAATGCCATCTTGAAGGGACATCCTAAAAGTAGTATTTAAGGACTTGGGGACTTTTATAGCATATAGTGAGCAGCGAGAACTATCATTATCATGGATGGACACTGGAAAACCTAGAATGCCCAATTAATTAAACATATGCTCAAAATAGAGCAGATTTGCCTTGATTGTGTGTAGCTATATTCATTTCCCAGTACTGATTCTTTATTCAGCTGGGTAAATTTTATTTCTATAAGCAAATTAGTGGATTTTTCCATCCCCTACTTCCTTCATTATGTTTGAACATTACAAATTTCCTTGGTGTCATTCATCTTTAGCATTGCACCATCAGACATGCATTGGATTTAAAGGTTGCTGAAATCCATAAAATGGTTGCCCTGGTGAAATTAGATATAATCTGATAGCATAGCAGACTAGCAAAATTGAAGGGAACTTCAAGAAATGTTGACTGGAACAGGAATGGATGTTCTTCATCTTCTGAATATGACAAATACAAGTTTTCCTCTATTATGGGAACTAACCGACATGAGAAAATTTTTAAGGTAAATAGGATGGAAACAAATTGTGACTTGTTGTCTGCTCATGCACCCACTTTCCATAAGATTTCTGCAATTAGAATTCAAATAATCCTATTTCATCCATAATTTTGTCAACTTCAGGTGAATTGTATCCTCAATCAAGCTAACACATATTTGGAAACAGTTCTAGAGTATGATCACAAAGTGGACCTTCAGAACTATAGTAGGAGACATTGAAGATAATGGTCTCTTATTAGGTTTGATGAAATTTGCTGGAGCCAGAGGAAGCATGTCTGGAGAAATATCTATAGGATTCCCCGCCCCCCTCATTTATAACTCTTATCATTTCAGAAATAAATAAATAAAATTTGCTGGAGAAGTTTCTCCATTCATCATAATTCAAAAGTGTAATCCACTCTTCAATGTACAGGTTTCCAAATCCATGTTGTTTTGGCTGTCATTTATGTTGTTTGAGCTTCATAGCTATCATACCTTTTTTTGTTTGATCTTTGTTTCAATTACCCCAATAGTTACAGTGCTAGTACCATGTTGGGTATAGGCACACTGCAGTAATAATATAAATCATAAGGGAAAGTAAGGTATAAATTAGAACCAATTCTGGAATCACTGTCTTAAACTTCATAGAGCTTTCTCAGGTATCCAAGATGAAGAAAATGAAAGGTGAATTCAAGGAAATTCTTTGAATTCTTTGTTATAATCTTATTAAAATTACAAAGCATGCAAAATGAATGAACAAAAGATGCATAAAAAGGGAAAGTTTGAATCTGTATACATGTGAAGGTAAGTCACTGCATGAGCAACATCGATGGCAATATTTAATTTTAATCTTGTAGCTAAGTCCAATACAATTTGATGTATGCCTGCATATTTAATTTTAATGCATTAGCTTCCTAAACTTCAATTTCTCATTGTAAATATACTCTCTTATTAAGGGAGATAATTCATGCTTTTCAGGTTCTGAAATATATATTTCCTAATCGTAGACACTGTATGTTTGGTCCCTTTGATAGAAATAAGGTTTTCATAATTGTAGAATGTCTATGTTTGGTCGAGTTGAGAGAAACAAGGTCTTATGATTGGTCTGGTTCTTAGAAACTAGGGTGGCATTGTGTTGTTGGCTACTTTTATTACCATTGAATCAATACATGGCACCAATCCTCTAGAAAAATATATGTTTTAAGGATATCACTCAATTTTTGAGACTATAATCTAGTTTAATTTCTTTATTGAGGCTGTTAATGCCATAAAAACATTCATGTTACAACTTTTGGTGTTTGTTTTTAGCTTCTTATAGAATCTATATATTAATGTGTCTCAGAAGAATGATAGTAAAATCTACTTACAGTCTAAATGCTCCGAAAGAGTTCCATTTGGAATATACTCAACAACAAGTATCCTCTCTTATTTATATTCCAAGTATCCAAGGATTCTGACCAGATTGAGGTGCTCAACACTTGACAATGTTCGGATCCCACTTTGGAATTTAACAGAAAGATGTTTATTGTAGATATTCTGCCACCAAGTTGTGTATATCATCGGACATTTTCCATTCCATCAAGCAACAAGCTCCACTAAAAATTTTTTCTGAGTTGCTAAGCTAAAATTCTAGTAATAGTGCATCAGATCAATCACCTACCACATTTTTATTGGAATTTACCTTTAAAGTTGCCTTAGGGTATGGTACAATTATCATCTTTGCATTAGCGTTGAATTAATTTACAACCGGTTTTTAACTGACTAACCCTTGATTAAGAGATGTTACCAGTTTATGTACCTTTTTTGCACACTTAATTGCAACCATGGTTCCATCCTTGAGATTCCCTTTATAAACTGTCCCAAACCCTCCTTGCCTAATATTGTTAGAAGGACTAAAGTTTCTTGTGTCTTTGTTGAGCCCAGGCATGGTGAACATCATTGTTCCAGGTTTACTATTTGTGTTGAGGGTATTTCCATAGACACTACTCTTGTATGAGGCTACACTCAAGGACCTGCTTCAATCTGTGGCTGTTGAAGTTACTACAATCAAATTTGTAAAGAAAAATCAAGAAATGAAATAAGGCAATTTCATTAATATGTTTTCAATTAAAGTGATTGTATACAACAACAATATAAGAAGTAGATGCATTTCGAAAAGAACATTAAACACTGATAGTATTTGACTGCACAAAAAGAAGAGCTTGTGGAGTGTAAAGATCAAAATCTCTAAAAACAGGGGACCATCTACTTAGTGATAATTCAAGATGAAAATCTCACAAGTCACCTGACACAGGGTCAGTCCTAGTCTGCTACCACTGTACCCCTAGGTGTACCAACGCTATCCTATGCGCCACGCATAGAGCTCGTCTAAGGTTTGAACCTGTGACATCACAAAGAATGCTTAACAGTGCACCCTATCGCCAACTGGTCTACACCCAGGAGGCAGCTATTTTTTTTATCTTTAGTTTAAATATTAGTTCTTGATTAGGAAAGCACATGACTTAGGGGCTTTTCCAGATTTAAAATAGAGTGAGCAGGTCCCTAGGAGTAAGGTTCAATGCATTTTCTCCCAGTTGGTATTTATTCTACAAAATTTACTCATGAACGGATTAGGGTTGACACAGTGAACCTAAATGATTTGTTTAACATGTCTACATGGATTGTAAACCATATATCTCTCCTGTTCTATAAAAGAGAGACAGGACAGAGTCCAAACCATTAAGGATATGCTTCAAGATTAAGAGAGCAGTTGGTAGTTCATTCAATCTTAGTAGAGGAATTGTGCTAGAGAATGAACGAGGGCAATAGAGGGATTTTGACACTATATGATACTATGGTTTTTGAATGAGAATCTTGTGTGATAACAGCTATGTAATTTCTCTTTTCCATAGCTAATAGCAAGGAATGTGACTATTGTTACACATTGTAATCTATCCTGGATTGTCCTGGATTTATAGATTACTGTTTATGTAGATCTAACCATTAGTTTTGATCTAATCAAATGATATGCAGTGTTTACACTCCAAGAGTTTGTTTAAGCAGATCCACTGTTTTGATAGGTGTTCACTAATCTTTAGTTGTTACCTGTAGGAAACAGTTCTTTGAGCCCACATTGGATCATCATGAATTGAAAATTTCTCTATTTTTATAGGTGTTTCCTAATCTTCAGTTAGATGTAGGAATTAATTCTTTGAGACCACATTTGACTATATTTATTTGAAAATTTCAATATATACACAGTGTTGCTAATCGTATGTATAACTAAATATACAACACCAACATACTCCATACCGCCATAATTTGCTTCTTAGAATAGCTAGACTATGAATGACTAGACCTAATTCTGGAACAAACAATAACACCATTGCTAATCCTCTCCTTGAAACTAAACTCTAGAACCCCATTAACCTAGAGACAGTAAACCCCAATAAGAAGCCAGGGAAACAAGCACATAGCGAAAGTAGATCGAGGAAAATAAACATAAAAATCAAGACTCGAGCATGTTGAATGTGCCTCTAAGACTGGAACATTAACCCACACAAGAGTCCTCTAAGGTATTGACCAATACACAGTAATGTCAAAATAAAATCATGAAAATTTACACAAAAAGACAAAAGCTCGAAGAAATAGATGGATACACAGTTAAAGCAGTTAAATCCCTTTTATAAAATAGATGGATACACAGTTAACTATGGATATTACCTCTCTGGGCATCACATCCGGCCTAGGTCTTAACTTGTGAAGAATATATACACACATATCATATCCCCAGAAATGGTCCCATCGACAACTTTTGACCGCAATACAAACCAGAAGGCGACGCGGGTGTCGAAAATATCAATGAGGTTTTCCTCTTACCAAGGGGAGAGCAACATCAAAATCATAAAAACTTGATCTCTGATGGGCCTAAACCCCTATCAACATCATAAAGCATTATAAACCCCATCAACATCACAAAACATCTCTGATCAGCTCAGAGCTCCAGCAGACTATCGCTTTTATTCTTATCAACAAATCCACAGACGCAGCAGCTACAGCCACAGCAGTAATGGCGGAATGGACTGTGCAAATTTCAGGCTCTTGGCAAAACGATTCAGTGAAGGAAGCTCCAACTCTTGGATTGATGTTGATGGGACATGTGCCACTGTGCACCTAACCTGATCAACAATAGAGATTATCCGAATGGTCGGACAAAAATACGGATGAAAAAAAAAACATTAAATTCGGAGAGTAGTTTCCACTAGTTCAAACCCTTACTCAAACCCTTAGGGCATAATTAAAAAATATCTTAATATTAATATTTTATTTAATTTCAGATTTCAAGTTAGTGGCTTCTTTGTTGGGCCAAATGAGAGAATCACATCAATTATTGTTACAATGCAATGGTCTATATGCATTTGGTGGGTAGGTTAGAATGAGTGGGTTAGTGAGGTGGGCCTCTTATACCAAACCATGAAAAATAAGGCATCAATTTTTAGGTGATTTCTTCCATTTCTTTTTTTACTTTTTTTTCTCAAGGTTTAAGGGAATTACACGAAATTACTCTTTTATTTTTGAGGTATTTTTAAGATTTAAAAATAATTAATAACAAATTTTGATTTTTAAATTATTATTTAGAAAATTTAATCTTTATTTATATTATAATTTTGTATTATCTAATATCTTCATTTACTCTATTTATGTAACTTTAATAACTTATATTTATAATTCTAAAAACTCCTACCACATTTTGGGCAAAAATATTAGAAAATGAGCTTTAAAAATGGTCTAAATCGTCAATTGATTACTTTGGTTAAAAACTTAGAGATACTCTCAAAATAAAGTCCCACTAAAAGGGCCAATGTCTGCTTAGAGATTTGAATTTAGGTCGAGAAAGCTAATTATTACCCTAAATTTTATTTTTAACTTATTATTTTATTTTTTCTTTTTCTGAATTTTACCTTTGTGTTAATTTTCTTTCCCTTAAATAAAATATATAAATTTGACTTTTTTTTAAGAAAAATAACTTTATATCATTAAAATTGGGATAAATATTATGAAAAAAATAACTTTATATCATTAAAATTGGAATAATTATTATATTCAAAGTGGGTTGGTTGAGAACTAGCTCATCATGAATATGAATAGTACTTGTTTGAATTACTATACTTTACAAAGAGTTAAAATGGGTAGATAGCCTTTTTCAAAATATGTGAGACATTGGCAATTGGAGCATGTCATATCTTTTTGAGTTGATCTATCTTTAACTATGGAGGTGCTTAGTGTAATCATAATATGATAGCTAAAGAGTTTTGTGATCTTATTATGTATGCTTTTTTTGTTTCTTTAAATTATCTTCGTGAGTGTAATTGATCATATTATTGTTACTTTGAATTTAGTTGTCAATATCTTTAATTATTTGTACAGTTTTGTTGAGTTGTGGATGGAAGTCAGATTCCAGTGAATAATTAGTACATGTATTATTCATTATGTCATGTCTCTGTAATACCCTCATTTTGACCCTTGGGATGTATTGGCTTTATATGTAAATATTATGTGTATGTGTTGTATGAATCCTAGCGTGGAGATCAAGGCCAAGGCCCCGCTAGTGAATGCTCAGGTTTTAGAGGAAAGTATTATATATTTTGCTAGCCATGTGCTAGTAAGCCATGGGAAAATTGTAAAATCATGTAAATATTTATAATGCAATAAAATTTCCAAGAGTTGGCTATGGAAGCAGCTAAAATGATGGGGTTATGTGTATCCACTAAGGGAGGTGAGGGGTTGTGGGATTGAACTGTGTGTTGCTAAATTTCATCTTGAGAACCCATCTTGACTAGTTGTGATAACATTTATTTCTGTTGTAAAATGGTAGCTGAGAAATCAATTCATGAATTAATGAAGCATGGGAAAATTCAGAAATTCATATGGCTGAGTATGGACATGGTTTACTTGATCCATAATTCATTCATCCTCATGGGAATTTGTTTTCCATCATCCCCAGTTCATTGTGGAACAACTAGACATCAATTTTTAGCTTGTTATGCATTCTCAGCTATGGAAAAACCATAAATCTTAACTTGGAAGGAAGCCACATTTTGAAGTGCCAAAAATGCCCAAAAAATTTGTGTGAGAGTTAAAATTTAGTGGGGAATCCATAGATATAAAACATGGGGTGAAATTGAGAATTCCAAAAGCACAAAAATCCATAGGAAGACCAAGATTTGGAAGCCTAAAAATGAAATTTCGTGATCGACAGTCACGTGGGCGGAATTTGGAAAAATCCAAGAGTGGATGGAAGCAAGAGTAAGATCAAAGGTTGTAATTGCTTGATAAACCCACTAAAGGAAAGAATATCTAGAGCTTTAGTAGCTTTGACCTATTCCCACATTGAAGAGCACTAGAGGGAAAGAGCGCCTGAGGGAGCGTGTAGGAAAGAAGGGGACCTTCCTTGTGTTGGGTGTGGTAGGTATTGTGGGTTCCAAGGTTATTTGAAGCCAAATTGATATGCATGTAGATCTGTGGTTGAGCTCACTAGACTAGCTATCTCCTTCCCTGCCTCCCTACATGCTTAATAAGCCTAGTTGTGTGTTGGCTAGAATGAGTGCTTGTACCTATGGCTATGAGTAAGCCTGAGTAGTTCCTCCTTAGTGGATACATAGCCCAGCTTGGGGGTGGTCTCTCAACTAAAGAATATAGGTTGGAAAGAGACCTACGGTTGGGTGGAACGTTGCTCTTCCATAGCCAGTTGCTTGTGTAATTTCAATCAAAAGATAAGTGTTCAATGTTGTCTCTATTTTTACTTAATTTATGTGTTATGAATGATTGTTCATTGTGTTAACTTGAATGGGTTGACCCAACATGAATTATTCAATAAGATGCATGTGAATAGCATGAAAATGAATTTATTATTATGCATGTGAGGAGTATGCTAGCATAAATATGCTATATGTGTGCATTGATAGAGTTTAATTTCGTTGTGTACGTTAAAAGTGAATTTGCACTCAAATTTAGTTGTTAATGAATTTCATAATATAGCCTTGGGGGCAAAAATTAACACCCCACGTATCATTCATGTCCCCCTCTGTTGGTTGGATTGATGGAAGGGGATGTGGCAGACTCAAGCTTAGAATAAAGACTTAGAACAATGAAAGAGTAAGGAAAATTAAAATTCATATGGGAGATAGGAATTTGGATTGATTTACCCTCCTTAAATAACCATTGTTGAGAGTCCTCCAATGTAATAAGAAATCCATATATATAATAGAAATTCAAGAAAATATATTCCTTTGTCATGCTTTGTATTGAGAATGAAGGATATATAATGCATCACTAATCCCTGAGTTTGAAATATTGTTGGCATAATTAACATTGTTGTCCAATAATTTGGATACCTTCTAAGAAGTGTGTGAGCTAAGTGCGTTAACATGATTGGGAATCTAATGTGAAGTTGACTTCATCGTTGGTGGCATTGACAAGGTAGAGTGCCTAGATGGATGCTTGAAATTTGTTTACTTCAGGTGACATTATAGCCTTCCCATTTGAATCCTCTACGAGATCTAACACCTCTCGATCCAAATATATGTTGAGTTTGGATTGAACTTCCTTATTTGTAATCCAATCTGCTACCTAGTTCACACTTCACTCATGAGTGAAACTTGCATTTTTAAAATCCATAGATAAGAAAAAAACCCATCCAAACTATTGATTTGTGGTCCCACCATGAAGGCTTTCCCTTCCCAATGAGATAATGGATAATTAGAGGTGAATTTCCTATGATTATAATACTTCTAGGCCTACAAACTTTTGCAAGCATCATTACATTAATGAGGCCAACAATGTATGTATGTTGTTTGAACAAGATCATAAGAACTGGAGGTTCATCCTAAGAAACCCACCAGTATGTTTACATAGTTGATATCTAACTCTTGCTATATGTAGATTGTTTTTCATTGCTCGATCAAAATTGAGTTTAGCACGTCCTTCATTGAGAGTAGACCATGATTATATTCGAAAGGGGATCCTATTTGAGTGACAGGGTCAATATTCTAGGCCCAATAATTACAAGAATTTGGATGCATCTTCATAAATGATAGCTTTAGACTATGAATGTTTGATTGATTCAATCATTGCAAGTTTTTCTCTAATCAAGGGATGTGTACAAGAGAGGATATTTCCCTAAAAAAGTAGAGTGTTCTTGACCTTTCAAATTGTCCATATAGAATATGTTGAGGCTATACTCCACATGCTATAGAGACTTTTAAGGCTTCCATTGACCACTACTCCAATTCTAAAATAGTTGGTTAGCATTTCCCACTAGTGGATTAGCCAAACTTACAAATTTCTCCCATTATTCTCATACTTATATGGCACAAACACAAGTAAGGAGAAGGTGGGAGCAATCTTTACACTTATTCTAGCAACATGGGCACCATGTAAGTCCTTGAATACCTTTGTGTTTTAGAGCTTCCCTTGAGAGGATTTCATTTATACTACAAAATTTGAAAAAGTTGTCACATTTTCCTAACATTTGAGATCCCAATTTTTCCTCCATATCTTCAATTTTTGGATTTAAACAAGTTTCATAAGTGATATAAGATAAACTTGTTTCAAAAAATAAACCCCTATTGGAGAATTTCGCCTAAGAATATTTTCTCATTCTCTAAAATGATTCAACCTCCACTAAAGAATGTCCCCACATATGTTAGCATACTCCTCTTAGATATAAATGAGCCAATTAAGAGGGTCTTCACATTCTCTATAGGGTCTTGTATTTAGTTTTTACTAGCCTATGACCCCATTTTCCTCACAACTCTATCTTTACCATTAGTTACTTTGCATATATAGCATTTTAATAATGGTGTAAATTTTTGGAAGGATGCACTAGCATACTCATGAAACTCAAACTCATTGCTACCCTTCCATTTCAACATTTCCTATAATTTATGGTTGTGCAAACTTCAACCTTTGTTTCATTTTCATTTATAAACTACAAGCATGACACATCTCATCCATACTAGGATTTACACTGCACCTTGTTTCTCTCAGTACGAAAACGACAAAAAAAAACAGTTCATTCTTTCTATTACTCACGTTTTCTTTTCAGACACCCCAACCCACCTACTTTGATTGTTGTTGGAAGCTATTACTAAAAGTATCAAATTCCTAAACCATATGTTGGCATTCTTACTACCTATTGGCATTCCTATTACTAAAAGTATCAAATTACACCACAAGTTTCTTACTACCTATTGTTTCTGTTGCTTCTTTTTGGATCAATGTGTCTATTTTGACACATTCCTCATTTCCCTTAACTGACTTCTTGTCATTATCCAAGAATTTAGTATAAGATTTTTCATATGCAGAAATATTGTATGCATCATTCTGTCTAGGCACACTAGTTGCCACTGGCTCCACTAAAGCAGTTGCAGCCTCAACACATGCAGACATAGCTTCCTGAGCCCAGTGATGTCGATTAGAGGGAGGTAGGGTAGCTTCATCACTCGGTAGGCTACTTCTCAAACGATATTTATCAGCAAGCAAGCAGATCATTTTAGTAACACTCTACTGCTTATGAGGATTGGTTATCAATTATTAATGTATCTCTACTCTAATAAACAAGATGATCAATTTAGTTTTGGAATGAATTTCTTTTAATCTGTGTTTGTTGTTTATATTTAAAAAAATTTGCAGGTATATTTGGGAGAGTTGTATGTCAACAGTCACACTTTATCAGATGTTACCTTTTTAGTCGAAGCTGAGTGACATTATGCAGTAACACATTTAATAAGTTTATTGTAAATGGCATATCATTAGATCTTTGAAAGGGGATAGCTACTCAAAGGAGTCTAAATTGGTTTCTATGGAAAAGTTACGATAAAGATTTCTATAAATAATGAATGAGTTCTTCTAGAATGTTGTTTTAACTTTTTACTCTAACAAATGCAAACAATATGGTGCTTAAATGTAGGTAGATGATTTTATGCCCACAGGGTCGCACTTTTGGCATATTCAAATGCATTTCATGCTATGTTTGATGGTGGCTACTGTGTATGAGTGTCATTTTGTTTTGGCATGGGATACAAGTGGTTATCTTAGATATGGCTTGTCTCTCATTTTTTGATTCCTATAAAATTCAAGTGATATAATTTGATGTTATTATATATTGCATTGTCTACCCTAGAATTTGATATTGTCAAACATGTTAAGTGCACTGTGGCTTTAGTATCTATCTAAATTTTTATAATCAAATTTCAGTAGATAAATAATGATATCGGGAAATGGGTGGTGACTATAAATTCCCCCTATGTGCCTTAAAAGTGACCAAGTTCGATGGCTAACCAAAACACTTTATTCATTACACATCAAGAAGTTGGAGAGTTTACAAACAAGTCGAAACTAGGTATTGTATTTCTAGTTTCAAAGAAAGACATCATTATTTTGCTTGATTCAAATGCTAGGTTCATATTTCAAGGGAATTAGATTTATTTTGATTTAAAGCGGAATATAAATATTTTTCTAGGTTAAATAAGAGATTTAATAAAACAAAGTAGGAATTTGCAGGGTTTCCGATAGATTTGTTGCGCAACTATTTTTTCCAATTGTATGACTATACTTACATATTGTAAGATTGTATGGACTGTACATAATTTGTATCACATATCCAATTTTTGGGGGTGTTTTATCTATTGTCTTTGATGCCTCAAAAAGTGTCTCTATAATTTTTATCTTTAGGTTGAATTTATGGAGATTTGGGCAAACATGGCTTCCTTACACCACCTGGGTGATGATGTAGCACTTGACTACTTTGTTTCCAGCTGCTCGGTTGCATTTGGTACTTGTTCTAACATCCCTTGTGGGCTCCTCCTTTCACATAGTTTGCATTCGGTGTGGTTGTGGTGAATTGGCATATGCATTTGATAACCTGGCATGCTCTTTGTGATGAATGTACAAGCATTATCAATGGGCATGGAGTCAAAGGCTGAGTATCGATAAGAATTATCAATGACTGGTAGTGGAATCATTTAGGAATGGTGGCAGATATGAGAATTACACTGCACTAACACAAAGCATTAGCTAGAATGAATTTTGTGTTAACTTTAGAGGAATAGGTGAAAACATTTGAATATGGATGAAATCAAAGCTTCCTATTAGAGGATGAATTGTGAATCATATATTTTCATTCAAATGCTGTAGACAACATATATAAATGGAAAACTTAGAAAGAAAACATTTACAAAGAAAAACACAGACCGAGAAATATTGGCACATGAATCTCTTCTTTGAAAAACTTTGTACTTCTACATTGATAGTTTTATTAAGCTCAGACAAATATTTCACTACAAATATTGTTTATTTTTCTCAAACTCTGAACCCCCTGTACATTGCCAAACATGAAGAATATATACAAAATGTTCTTCGTAACAAGCCCTAACTGTGTATTAGCAAAAAACTAGTTTTTTCTCACAAATGCCTAAATTTATGGAATTATGTTTTACTTCTCCTCCCTATGAAACTTCATAGGTTTTAATCTATATTTTAAATTGTATAATGTATAAGTAAATAATATGTGTATATATTTAATTATTTTAAATCACATAACATATGAACTATATATATTTATTTATATTAAATCTTTTAACATATGAACTATAGTAACATATTTATATTAATTATATATTATTATTATATTTACATATTTTACCATTATTAAGGTGAAAGAAGTTTATATATCATAAAGGGTGTTTATAAAATATTTACCTATTTTATAAATTCTATTAAGTATTATATTTATATTTCTTACAAGTATAGTATGGATGGACTATGAATGTATGTATTTTAACATAATTCCCTAAAATGAAGCATGTTTTGTTGGGAGAAAGAAAATGGGAACAATTTCAATATTATGTTTCCCTTGTGCTTTGAATTTTGTACTTTGGTGGGGTGTTTTAGAATAATCTCACTTGTTATGCATGCTTTAATTGGTAAACATACCCATATGCTTTAAATGATGACGATGATGAACTACATGACAATGACAGTGATGATGTTTTTGATGATGACGATGATGGAAATGATGATGATCATCATCATTGTCGTCATCTTTGTCATTGTCATCATGATTATCACAATAGTCATCATCATCGGCATAATCATCATCGCCATTGTCCTTGAGATCATCATCATCATGATTATTGGCATTTTCATGAGTTATTCATCATTACCTTTGGAATAAGAAATAACATCTACCCAAAATATGTGATTAGTGGAAAAGGGACATGGAGGACACACACGAGTTATGTATGAAAATAACAACTTATTTTTTAAGATGATCAACATCATCATTCTCATTGTATTCATCATCATTGTCATTGTCATCATCACCATCAACATCATTCATTTCATTGCCATCATAATCATCGGTGATTTCGTCATTGCCATTATCCTCATCATCATCATCATCATCATCATCATAATCGTCATCAGCATCATCATCATTGTCATCGTTCTCCTCATTATCAACAACATTATCATCATCATCATAACCATCCTCAATATCATAATCATTATCCTCATTTTCATCTTCAACATCTGGGTGTAACACTGGATGCAAAAGTGAATAAAAACATGGATGCAAAAAAGGATGAAAACATGGATGCAACAAAAGTAGGCGCGAAAGTGGGCGCATAATGGGGTGCAACAAAAATGGATGCAAAAAATGATGCAATCATGGAAGCAAAACATGATGAAAAAAGTGGTGCAAAAGTGGATACAACCATGGATGTAAAATTGGATACAAAATTGGATGCGAAAGTTGATGCAACAAAAGTAGATGCAAAAGTAGATGTAAAAGTAATCATAACACCCAATGCAAAAGTGGATGCATAAAGGGATGCAATAACTGATGTAAAATTGGATGCAAAAAAAGATGCAAACGTGGATGCAAAAGTTGAAGCAAAAGTGGGTGTAAAAGTAAGCGCAAAAATGGGTGTGAATTGGGATGCGACAAAAGTGGATGCAATAGTAGATGCAAAAAAAGACGTAAACATGGATGCAAAATAGGATGCAAAAAGGGATGAAAATGTGGGTGCAAAAGTGGACGAAAAAATGGATGCAAAAGTGGATGCAAAAATGGCTAAAACAAAACGAGATGCAAAACTAGACTCAAAATAGGATGTAAACTTTGATGCAAAACTTGGCACATAGAGGGATGCAAAAAAAGAAGTAGAAGTGGATGCAAAAGTGGATGTAAAAAATGATGTAAAAGTAGATGAAAAAAAGGGCGTAAAATTTGAGGCAAACATGGGCATAAAAGGGGCTTAACAAGAGTAGATGTACAAACTAGTTGCAAAATTAGGTGTAAAACTAGTCTCAAAACATGTTGCAAAACCTGATGCAAAACCTGGCGCATAACCAGGTACAAAACCCAGTGCAAATTACGCCACAATTTGCGCCAGATTTAGAGAAAGGATGCAACAAACGCCTAAAATAGCACCAACCCATGAAATTGCACCATTTTGTCCAAAAATTGAAGAAAAATACACTGAAAGATGGTCTAGATGCAAAAAAGGATGCAAAAAGAGACTCTAAATCCAGTTTCTGTTGTAGTGATTGAAGATGATGATAATGATGATGATGATGATAATGATGATCATGATCACGATGATGATTATCATGATGGTGATGATGATGGTGATGATGATGATGATAATGATGAATATGACGATGACGATGATGATGAAGACGATGATGAACACGATGATGATGATGAACATGATGATGGTGATGGTGATGGTGATGATGAACATGATGATGACCATGAAGACGATGATGATGATACTGATGGTGATGAATACGATGATGATTATCATGATGGTGATGATGATGATCATGATCATGATGATGTCGACGACAATGATGATGAAGATGATGATGATGTCAATGACGATGATGATGATGATGCCCATGATGATGATGATTTGTTAATGATGGTGATGATGATCATGGTGATGAATATGATGATGATTATGATGATGATGATCATGCTCATGAAGACGATGATGATCAACATGATGGTGATGAAGAAGATGATGATGATTATGATGGTTATGATGATGTTGATGATGATGCTGATGGTCACGATGATGATGATGATGATGGTGATGAAGACGATGATGATGAACATGATGATGATGATGATAATGATGAACATGATGATGATGGTGCTGATGATGATGATCATCATCATCATCATGATCACGATGATGATTATGATGATGATGATGATGATGATGATGACGATGATGACGTTGACGATGATGATGATGATGATGATGACCTTGATGATGAAAACGATGACGATCTATTGATGATCATGATCATGGTGATGAAGATGATGATGATGATGATAATGATCATGATCGTGATGATGATTATGATGACCGTGATCATGATGATGAAGACGATGATGATCAACATGATGATGATGATGATTATGATGGTTATGATGATGATGATGATGCTGATTATGATGATTATGATTATGATGATGATGATTGTGATGATTATTATGATTATGATGATGATGATGATGATTATGATTATGATGATTATGATGATGAGGAGGAGGATGATGATGATGATGATGAAGACGATGACAATCAACATGATGATGATGATGAAGATGATCAACATGATGGTGATTATGATGATGATTATGATGATAATGATGATGATGAAGATGATGATGATGAAGATGACAATAATGATGATGATGAAGATGAAGATGATGATGATGCCGATGATGATGTTGATGAGGGTCATGGTGATGATGATGATGATGATGATGACGATGATGATGAACATCATGATGATGAAGACGATGATGATGAAGATCGTGATAATGATGATGATGATGATAATGATGATTATGATTATGATGACGAGGGTCATGATGATGAGGATGATGATGATGATGACGATGATGATGATGATGATGACGATGATGATCATGATGATGAAGACGATGGTGATCAACATGATGATGATGATGATGATGAGGGTCATGATGGTGAAGACAATGATGATGAAGACACATGTGCCTTACTCACTATTCCTGTATGACTTGCTCACTGGCCCTCCCTGTCTTTGTGCATGATGATCATGATGATGAAGACAATGATGATGAACATAATGATGATGATGAAGACGATGATGATCAATATGATGATGATGATGAAGATGAGGATGATGATGGTGATGATGGTGATGAACATGATGATGATGATGATGATGATGAGGGTCATGATGACGATGATGATGAACATGATGATGACGACGACGACGATGATGATGATGAATATGATAGTGATGATGATGATGATGAAAACCATGATGATGAACGTCATGATAATGAGGATGATGATCATGATGTTCATGATGATGAAGACGATGACGATCAACATGATGATGATGAAGATGGTGATGAAGATGATGGTAATGATGGTGACACCATCTCTCTCTCTCTCTCTCTCTCTCTCTCTCTCTCTCTCTCTACATGTGTGAACCTACACATTTCTCTCCTTGTGTTTGTTCCCTCATCACCCCTCTCACACACACACCTTCTATCGCTCCCTCTATATCTCTTTCCTTCACTCTATATTCATCCCTCCCTCACCCCCCTCCTCCCTCTCTATCTTATTCTCTCTCTCTCTCTCTCTCTCTCTCTCTCTCTCTCTCTCTCTCTCTCTCCCCTATGTTTTCAACTTATCCCTTCTCCTTAACCCCCTACCTCATTATGACCCCTATTATATGTTTTATCGCATCTCGTTCCCATATCTTCAATTTCCCCCTCCTTCGCCTCTCTCCTTCAACACATCCTATTCCTCCTCTAATACTCCATATCCACTTTTCCATTTAACAATCCTCTCTCTCATCAAACCATCACCCACTTCCTCCTCTCCACCTTATCCCCCTTTCTCCACTCAAATTTACAACATCCCGCTAGGACCTTGACCATTCCCAACCCCCTCTCAACTATTAACCATCCCCACTTGAACTTCCAACATCTTCCTAAGACTTTAACCCTTCCGCACCCCCTCTAAACTATTATCCGTACATTTGATATATTACACATAATGTCAGATTTTTATCTCTACAACATGTGTTCGTGTCTTATAGTTACATAACGTGCTCATGTTTTATAGTTATATAATGCACACATGTTTATAGTTATATAACACACTCGCATTTTGCAGTTATATATTGCACACATGTTTATAAATTCTACAAGGTGGGAAATGCAATTTGAATTTAAATATGCCAATTCACTTGCTCACATGTCACCAATAGTCCTATGTGTATGGTTTGGAATTTGCTTTGGTAATACCAAACATATGCCATGGTACATGATAAACCATAGCTAATTGAGCATTCCGCCATTTTCTGAAGAAGTCATTGTTTACACACTCGTTACAGTATGCTACACACAGTCATTTTTGATGAACTCTTAAACCTAAATAAAAAAATTTGTGCAGATTCTAAATATGTAACTTTTATTAAAAAATATTATATTTTCCTATTTGTTTTCAATTTCTATTGTGTATTAACTCCTTAACGGGTCAGTGCAAGAAGATGATGGAACTTTAAGATGCAATCCTAGTTTTCAAAAACAACATCATGCTACCAAAAAATACATCAACCCGAGCCTGACATAGCACTTGGTATGG
>LPNX010794141.1:0-52796 GCA_001517045.1 Pseudotsuga menziesii | reverse complement strand
TCAAAACCAAAGAAGGGGAAAAAAGGGGCAGCCAACTATGAAGCTAAAGGAAGACAAAAATTTAAGAAAACGGGACAGCGAAAGAGAAAACAAATGGCTATCATAAAAAATGAAAAACAGGACAGCGAACAAAAAAGTGGACAAAAAGGCCACAAACAAGGTTGAAGAGGGCCAAAAAACTAGGACAAAAAAGGAGCAAAAAGGAAGGAAAACTAGGGCATGCTAGGGCTGTCCAAAATGGAGAAAAGGGGGCTGTAAAACAGTAAAAAAAAGGGCAGCGAACAGTCAAAAGAGGGCTGTCCACAATGAGGAAAAAGAGGGCTGTCCAAAGCATGAAAAAAGGGGTGAAAACTAGGTAAAACGAGGGCTGTCCAAAGAGAAGAAAAAGGGCTGCAAAACTGAGTGAAAAGAGGGCAGCGAAGAGTAAAAAGAGGGCTGTCCACAAGGAGGAAAAAGAGGGCAGCGAAGAGGAAGGAGAAAAGGCGAGCCAAACAAGGAAAAGAAAGGGAAGCCAAAGGATGGAAAGAAGTAAACTAGGGCTTCCTAAGTAACCGGTAACCAAAAGAATTTGAAATTATGGATGGAACCCAAGAGAGAGAGATAGACTCCCAGCTTTCTTTTTTGTATTTTGAAGAAGAAGATCTTTGTAGGTCCTGCAATGAAAGTGTTAGATTAAAAAGGTTGCTTGAAGCCTGGGATAGAAGCAACTGAGCTCACACCCTTCTTCAACCTGTGAAGCCTGAAAACACACTACAACTCAAGACAAAACGTGAGATCAAAATACATGCTAGTATGCTAAGAAAATTGAATCATGATCAACATTACGTATATACTGATTACTCATGTCCATAAAAATACTAATCTACTTCCCATAAACAATCAAGTTGAACTACAAATGATTGTTCTACTGTGCCAACAATGGCCCTCTTGAGCTAACAAATAAACAATTTAATCTCACATAAGCATTAAAGAAAATAGGGGTTAGAGACAATATCACCTCAACCAATTGCAAAAAACTACCACATCCAAGAGCTCATGGACCTCCAAATTCTTATCTTTATTAACAAATTAAAGCAAATGCTTGATACAATTTCTCAGAGTAACTCTGCTACAAAAGTCCCTCCCAATAGAGCTAAAAGAGCCTCTTTTTAACAAATGAGAGAGTGCTAAAACCCTAAAACCAAAAAACCAACCCTAACCAGCTTAGCCACCTAACAAAGATCCCAGACCTAAACTGGAGAACTGGGAGTGAGGGGAGGCCTCCACCCAGGCAAGGTGCCCCCACTCCAAACCTATGGACTAAAAACAAGCCAAGGATGAGGCCAGATGTGTGAGTCTAGATGTAGGTAAGCTCATCCTTTAGGTCTGGCAGGAGCTTGAGCTAGGTTTGGGAAGCCCACTGATGGTGTAAGCTTCAATATTCACCTCGATCAAATCACCAGACCAATGAGAGCTCTCCATCTCATCTTTAGTTGGAGATGACATGTCTAATAACTGATAATAAATTAATTGCTCTCTTAATGATGACTGAAGATGAGTTATGATAACTCCAATCATCATAAGTGTTCCATGAGATGTCATTTAGCCTTTTATTTTATTAAATTTGATTTAATTTGGAGAGTTTTAGTTTTCTCCAAAATAATCATTTTTTAATAAAAATCATTTTTTAATAAAAATCATTTTTTTACTAAAAAATATGTTTTACTCAAAACTGACTTTTTTGAGTAAGAAAGCATTATGTGTCCGATTGTTGATCTGAAAGTTGGTTCTGACTGGCTAGCTGATCAAGAATGATTTTTGGCTTAAGGTTAGACCCTTCAATCACTGAATTCTGAGTCCGGATCATGAACGGGTTTTTTCCATTTAACTTATGGAAAAATTAACCCAAAAAACTTAGGAAAAGTAATAAAAATTAAAAAATAATTTTTCACTGTTCGAAAAAGATTTTTTCGAAATTTTTTTTATGTGTCCAGATGACTTAGGACATGACCATGATCTATCTAAATAATGTCTAGTAGGCTTATAACACTCAGTTGGGCTCTAATAACCCCCCAAGGCCCAGAATTCAACATCGGGCATTCCAGCTTTGGAGGAAGCGGGAGAAAACCTCGTCAATTATACTCGGCTAAAGGCAAAGCATAATTGTCAGGGGCAAAAAACTCCCTGGAATACCCTATTTGATATTCTACGTCTCACGAGACCGAACCACTCAAAAATATCCTACTAGCACATTTTATTACAAACCCCACGGGGCCATGGTCAAAATTATTCAAATAAAAAAGTGACTAGCCAATATTGGCTAGATAAGCAGACGGATCAACTGATACAATGGAATTAGACTTTGAACAAGTCTGTCAACTGGCGACTCCTCAGGTAACCCAACTTATGGTACAAAAGTTGGATAACACGTTTTAAGTGCCATTTTTTTTAAAACTGCATATTTTTTCAATCTCTTTGCATCTAGATATTTAGTTTCTATTCTTTCAGCCATTATTTTATAGTATGGCCACCCCTTATGATATTATACTTACAAGTTCTAACTATTTCTCATGGAAATATCATATGGAGGGTGTTCTGTGAAGTAGGAGACTTTTCAGGATAACCTCAAGGAAAGAAATAGAACCCACTGATGATGATAAGAAAATTAAATGGGCAAATAGATGTGATGAAGCTCATGGATTGATTGGGATGTCAATCTCTACTGATTTGCGATTCCACATATCTGGAATTGATGAACCTAATCTCGCTTGGGAAAAGTTGGAATCTATGTTTGGTAAACATAATAAAATTTTGGTTCATCAACTTGAGAATGAGTTGCTTTCCTTGAATCCAAATGATTTTTCATGCATTCAAGACTATTTATCTAAGTATAAAACTCTCAGACTATTATGTGCAGAATGCAAGATTAAGAAAGAAGACAAACAATTTATTTATCATATTCTTTCAAAACTTGGACCTGCATATTCTATTTTTATATCTACATTCTACTCCATGAAAGAATCCTTGACTACAACTAGCTATCAAGAGCCTATCCTTGAATCCTTTTGTGATTCCTTAATTAGAGAGCAAGATAAGCTCATTCATCTTGGAATAATTAACAATGCAGATACATATGGGAAAGCCTTATTGTCACAACAGAAAGAAAAGTCTAAGCCTCCCAAGAAACAGAATTTTCGCAATAATAAGCAAAACAACAAGGGTCCCAAACCCTCTCAGTCAGCTCCTTCTTTAAAAAATGACAAAGGATCCAAGCAAAAAGGAAACAAGACCGATCCTCATTGCAATTTTTGTGGGAAAGATAATCATGAAGAATCTAAGTGTTTTGAGAAGATGGAAGCCTTGGAAGAAGCAATGAAGAAGCACCACATCAGCCTAAATTCATCTTTAGAATCTACCTCTCATGGACATGAACTTTGTGCTTCTAGTTACTCTTATACTGCATCTTCTTCTTCTACTTCAATTGAGTGGCTCATTGATTCTGGAGCATCTTATCATATGGCTAAGGATAAAGCCATCTTTTCTACTATGCATGAATGTAACACCAAACAAATATTTGTTGGTGATAATATATCTCTAAGTGTTGTAGAATATGGAACAGTTCCAATAGAAAATGGTCATTTCAGCGATATACTATGTGTTCCAAAAATTTCCTGCAATTTGTTATCAGTCTATCAAATTACTCATTCAGGTTAAGGTAAAACTGTGACGTTTACACCTCACCAAGTTGTAATCAAGGATTTTAAAAATCCTCAAAATATCCTTGCTACTAGAACTGTTGATGATATTACCAGGTTGTACAAATTTAACAACTTTGGGTCATCACCTTTTCCTTCAGTTTTTGTTGCTCATAGTGATAACTTGAGCAAACTTTGGCATGAGCGATTTGGTCACTTAAACTATCGCTCATTGCAACAACAATGTAAAGACAATATGGTGACTGGTCTTCTGTTGGTATCTTGCACTGATGGTGTTTGTTCTAGTTGTGTATTCAGAAAAAATCATTGAGATAGTTTTGAAAAATGTGCCTCTTGGCACGCCTCGGTTCCCTTAGAGCTTGTGCATAGTGACTTGTGTGGCCCTCTTCCATCTCCTTCCTTTTCTGGTTTCAAATATTTCTTAACTTTAATTGATGACTACTCCATATGCACTTGGGTTTACTTCCTAAAACTTAAGAGCAAAGTATTTAACATGTTCTTGGCTTACAAGGCCCTTGTTGAAAAACAATCTGGTCATCAAATTATTAAATTAAGATCTGACAATGGAGGATAATATGTTAACAACAAGTTCACTACTTTTTGCACTGAACAAGGAATCCAACAATAGCACGCTGTTCCATATACACCACAACAAAATCGTGTAGCTGAACGGAATAACCACACTTTAAAAGAAATGGTTAATTGTATGATCCAATCTAAGGGACTAAGTCTTCAATATTGGGATGATGCCATAAATTGTGCAAATTACATAGTTAATTTCACACCCACTAAAGATTTATAGGGTATAACACCAGAAGAAGCATGGAGTAAAATAAAACTAGATGTAAGTCACTTTCTTGTGTTTGGTTGTGAAGCATGGGCTCACATTCCGGATGAAAAATGGAAAGCACTGCAGTCTAAAAGTGAAAAGTGCATATTTGTTGGATATTCTGAAGATGTAAAAGGTTATAGACTTCTTCAGCCACATTCTCATGATATAATCATTAGAAGAGATGTTAAATTTGATGAAAATATCTTGGCCTGTGAGCCTATCTTGGCAGGTGTGCCATCTTTGGCCTACGAGCCTGATTGGGTGATTGTGCCTTCTTTTTCTTCTTCTTCCAACTTCCTTGACAGGTTTCCAACTCTAGTTTCTAATGATGATAGTGAGGATGAAAATCCACCTCCTCCTACTCATGTTCCTCCAATTGCACCAGCACCAATACTTCCTCGATGGGTCTGTTCAACATGTGAAGCAACTGGTGATGTTTCCAGTGATCCTAGAGATCAACATTGAACACGTTCTCAGTTTCAGCAAGCCCCTTCTCTTTCGGCTCAAGTTTTCAAGAATCATGATCCAGAAACTTTTGTAGAAGCTTCAGGAAATCCATATTGGGATGCAGCTATGGATGAAGAATATCGTTCCTTAATGGCGAATAATACTTGGGATCTTGTTCCTCTTCCAAAAGGAAGAAAACTTGTCAGATGTAAATGGGTCTACAGAACTAAGTATGCATCATATGGAAGTGTTGAAAGACTTAAGGCAAGGTTAGTTTCCAAAGGATTTTCTCAAGTTTAAGGGATTAACTACAATGAAATCTTTTCCCCTATAGAAAAAATGAACTCCATCCGACTTGTTCTTTCCCTTGTAGCCTTACATAACTGGAAAGTCCATCAAATGGATGTCAAGTTTGCCTTATTACATGGTGATTTACATGAGGAAATTTACATGGAACAACCTCCTAGATATGTTCATAATAACTCTAGCCTTCTTTGTCTCCTTAAGAAATCCTTATATGGCCTTAAGCAAGCTCCTAGAGCTTGGTATGCCAAAATGGATAGCTTTCTCCTTGACACTTGTTTTCTAGATGCCATTCTGACCCCAATGTCTATACCAAGAAAGTAGGAAACCATCTCATCATACTTGTTCTTTATGTTGATGATCTTATCCTTACTGGTAGTGACCCTAAACTTATAACCCATGTGAAATCGAGTCTTAAGAATTTTTTTGAAATGTCAGACTTAGGACATTTGCATTATTTTCTTGGTCTCCAAGTCTTGCAAATGAAAGAAGGAATCTTTCTTTCCCAGTCTAAGTATGCTTGTGACCTTCTTCGTCGCTTCCACATGGAAGATTGTAAACTAGCCCCCCTCTCCTTTCCAGTCTCGAGTCAAACTTTCTGCCACTTGTACTTCCCCTGAAGTAAATGCCACCTTGTATCGTCATCTTGTTGGTATTCTTTTATACTTGACTCATTCCCATCCTGACCTTTCCTTTGTCATTGGTCGTGTTGCTCGTTATATGCAAACTCCTCATTAAAGTTATTGGAAAGCAACAAAAAGAATACTTCGATATATTCAAGGTACAATTCAGTTTGGGATTCATTACAGTATAGGGGGGAAACCTTTATTGGTTGGTTTCACTGATTCAAATTGGGTCGACGATATTGATGATCAAAAGTCTACTGTAGGTTATGTTTTCAGTATGGGATCTAAACTTGTCACTTGGGCTTGTAAGAAACAACAAGCTCTTGCTCTTTCTTAAGCAGAAGCAGAATATCGAGCCGCAGTTAATGCCAGTCAGGAAGCTCTATGGCTTCGACAGATCCTTTCATATTTTGGATTCGAGCAGCAGCAGCCTACTCCACTTTGGTGCGACAATCAAAGTGACATCAATCTTGCCAAAGATCTAGTTCTACATTAGCACATCAAACACATTGAGGTACACATGCACTTCATCAAAAATCTTGTTCATGATCATGTTATTGAAGTGCTCTATTTCCCTACAGATGATCAAGTTGCAGACATCTTCACCAAGTCTCTTACAGAAGCGAATTTTTCTAAACTTCAGTGTATGTTAGGAGTTCAGAAATGTGTCCTTAAGGGGGGATAGGCTGTAATGCCTCCTTCCTTCTACTAATAGTGTCACTTTTGTAAATCCTTCAATCCTATCCCAAGTTGTTCATAAGGGGGAATGTTAGGATATTTAGATGCTTAGGAGTTAGTTAAGATCAACTTGTGTAATATATCCGTTAGGTAAAAGTGTGTTTCTTTAGTATGCATTAGTATGCATTTGTAAATATTCTAATCCGATGGTCACGATATGTTCTAGACATAGAGTGATCCGACGGTTCAACTTCTCTTAGATCATACCTACCATTGATCCATGGATTAACACCTGAGTGGTCTATGATCTCTATTTAAAGAGCATAGAGGGTCCTTGTATAGTTGATCGATTATGAGAAGCTCATATGTAACTTTCTTTCTTTTGCATAATAAATTTCTCCAAGTAGCTATTTGGCTAGGGAAGTGGACTGTTTCCCTCTCGATGGTTTTAACCACATGACAAAAATTAATGTGTTGATCTATGCTATATTTGTGTGAAGTGGTTTTTGAAGGTGTTTGGTCTTTTGGGAGTACCCTATGTACTCGAACAACATGTTTTAGCTCTCCCAGGATCATTTATTGCCACTTAGAGCACCCCACTCACCTCAATATTCTCACCCACTCTTGTATAGGACTCATTAATGACCCAAAACACCTCACCAATGTTCACATGAGGATTCGTGACTGTTTGGGCTGATTTGGGTCTCCATTGGTCCACCTAGGGGGGATTGAGGTCATTTCTCACCTTGACACATGTACAACTCCAGTTGGATTCCAGAGCCATTTGAATTTTTCCAATGTATTATAAATGATGTATGATAATAATATGACAAGAAATCAGCACCTTTCACATGTGTTGTTCCAGCTATTTTATGTCTCTTTGTTTTCTCTTGCATCTTTTGTCAAACACTTTGATGGTGAAATTGTTCTAGCTCCTAGATCTAGTTTTAGATGAAATTATCACAACTAGGATGACATTTCTTGTATTTAACCCTTCCAAACATCATGAGTAAAAAATATAGATCATGAAAGTGCATAACAACAGCATACAAATGTACATCAAGAAGGTACCTCATCAAAGGATCCTGAAAGTGGTTGTACATATGACTAAGTAGATCATTATGTGGAAACTACACACAAGAATAAGGTATTTTATCAAATCTTCCCCAATAACATAGGTGAGGATCCCATGTCCTATAATGATACTCCAAAAGAATATAAGGTGCATCAATATAATCATCCATGTATTCTTTCATCCAAGAAGCGAATGAATAACCTCCACCAAAATATGAACCAAATAAGGAGCGAAGAGAACATGAATTCTTCAAGTGACTCAAAGAAGTCTCATCAATACACCCATGGATATGTATATCACGATGAAATAAAAAAGGATGTTGCTCCAATAATAATGTTCTTCAATCATATATCTCTTCACCCAAGTGTGGGATGAAGTTCCTCCAACATCAAATGGATTAGCCAAGGAGCAAGGAAAATCACGACTCTCAAAGTGACTGAAGTGAACATCATAGCTGAATCCATGTAGATGTGTATCATCATAATGTAACAAAGTATGTTGCTGAAAATGTAAAGAATATGGTGCTCTAGTCATGTCATCATAAACAAGATAGATATAAGTTACATACTCTTCATGTGGCACCATAAAAAAGAAACCTTTCTCCCAAATTTAATCCCCAATTGATGTGGTTGAAAATGAATTGGGGAGTGAATAATTGTGAACCAACCTTACCTCTATGCAAATCTTACCTATCAAAATCTTGAATGCATATTCTCCATCATTGGCTGGTCCAATTGTTGTGAGATCATGTGCCTCTTCCAAGGCTCTACAACTCTCACCAAGAGGCACCTCATAATCCCTCTGAACAAGAACAAGTGCTTGTTTTCCTTCTTGTTGGAATGTAGCCTTTCCAAGCACCTGGATATCAACATGTAACTCATGTTCCACCATCACATGAGGTTCCTCGTTTGTAACATAACTTCTGCATCAAATGTTCATTAAGACAAGGAATTCACCCTTAAAACTTATCACACAACAGCTGTGAAAGGCGGGGTTTTCGTAATATAAAAGGGAAAAATATTTATTTATTGATTTATGTATACTTTTCCGAATTCATGTAAGAGAAAAGAAATAATTTTAACAATTCCACCCATGGAATTTAACATGCAAACCCTCATATACAAAACCTTCCATTAATTTGTCCCAAAACTTGAACTTTGACATGAACACTCGAAAACCTTTTAACTTAACAATTACATCCCATGGTTTTCCAAAACCACAATACCTATAAAAGAAAAATACCTAAAAATGTGCCTTGGCACATGGCTTATAATTATTTAATAAACAAAATTTGAAAATTGTCTTTTATTCTATTTTCGAGCTCCCACATAAAATATTCCAAACAAATATTAATTTTCTTTAAATAACCAAAACCAATTTGTGGTCTTTATTAAACCAAAAAAACATGTAGTTTTAAATAAACAAATCACCTTGTGCTTTTCAATTTAAACATCTAAACTTTATTAAATAATTAATGGATCGAATATGTGTGTGGCACAAACATCTAAAATTTATTGAATACTCATTGGGACGAATATATATTGGACACACACATCCAAACTTTATTAAACTAGTATAGATCGATGTTAAAGGGGATCTACCAAACGCATAGAGGCATCAAATTTCTCAAGGTGGAAACCTCTTTTTAGAGTGGAAATGTTGATGAAGTGTGTAATGTAAGATAGTTTTAATTAATTAGTTTTATATGAATACAATCCTAAATTTTTTAAATCTAATTTGAGCCAACATATTATTTTTTATAACATTTTTTTATTTTTAACAAAGGACGCGTGTCAACTCTAGGACAAACACGAAAGGAGTTACACATCTCCCCCTATTGGGTTGTAGAATGCGCTTCTTCGGTGCATTAAATATTGGGTATAGGATATCATAGACATACCCATCCAAAATTTATTAAATAATTAATAGGTCGAATATATATGCGAAACAAACATCTAAAATTTATTAAATAAATAATGGGTCAAACATATCTTCGACACACATCGAAACTTTATTGGGTCCAATATGTCTGACACAAAAAAATTTAAAATTTATCAAATAATTAATTCAAACTTTTATTCAATTCTTAGGACATATTATTTTCCATTTAACAAAACTTCGACATGCCCAAGAATTAACATTATCCACGTGGAATGAATTTAACTCTAAGTTGAATAAAGAACTCACATTCATAAAATTTTGAATAATTACCACATAATTAAACTTGCACATATTTCATACCCATGAATTAATCAAAATAAAGCATGATTTCTTACCTTTCATTCAAACTTAGGAAATTTAATAAGGAAGTCATTCAAAAACTTTATCAGGCATTAATTATTTAACATTTCAGAAATTAAAACACAAGTTCTAGGAAAATACACTTATTTGTGGAATATTTGAAATGGGAAACTAGTTCGTGGAATGCACGATCCAAACGACCTTAGGAAATTATGCTAATTTTTCTCTTAGTAAAACTCCATCCCCAAGCCCAGAACCATGTATTCACCATAGATTCTCACCAGTCCCAGGTTTCTCTCGGATTTACTTACTTAGCAACAAGATATAATGATTTATTACCAAATCCATGCCAACTGTGAAATTCCTTCTTTTAGCTTCATTCTAGATAGCACCATAATGAAAACCATCACTACATCTGTGCTTAGAATTCCACCAAAATATTTCTTACACCATTTTCATATCACTAGTGCAACCAAAGGAAAAAACCAGGAAAATTTATAAACAAAAAATGTAACAAAAAAGGCTTGGGATTACAAGTTCACTTAACCTACCCAACTGCCACAAACTGGTCAAATTGGACACCTCGCTTTGGAACTAAACTTGTTTCTATGTCCTTTAGTGATTCCAAATGACCATGAATTCTATGTTTGGTCACAATTATCCTCAATGCTACAACATTCATGTGCTGCACAATGCATTTTCTTCTTTTCTTGTTTCCCCATATCTATGTCTCTCTTTCTCTGCTATTTTTCCTCTACCTCTTTTCCTACATTCTTGTTCCTCCTTTTCCCAATGTTCCACCAACCTTGCATGTCCTTGTCACATTTTTTCAGCACTTACCCAATTTTTCCATTAACTTCTTAACCCCATTTTTAACTTCAAAAGAAAGTTTAAGGAATTAATTAGGGAAAGTATGGGTTAATCAAAGTTATAAGGTAAGAAGAGTTAAATCGCATCAAACTTAGATTTTAGGATATATGTGTTAAATTTAATGAAGCATGGGATCTTCACGCTTCCATGAATTCAATGAGAAAAGAATGTTGCAGAAGAGAGAGAATAATTTGTAGAGATTGATCAATTACTCATGGCAATATTGCACACACATGGAGAGAAAAAATAGAAGAATATTGTTACATCCATTAATTAGTAAATAATATGTAATACAGTGGTGTCACCAATAGGATAATTTGAATTCCTAATATAGGATTAGAATCTACCAAGTTGGACTGACTCTGGAGCTAACTCGGCACGGGAAAATCACCACTATAGCTCACTAATGTAACTCTGGATTATTGGATCAATTAACAAGAATTTAATTGACTAAGTTAGGTGAGAAAAAGCTCTCAACTTTTCTCAAATCATGAAAAGTGGTGCTAGGATTATTGAGAGTGATCTAACTTATGGGAATCAGAGCATAACTAAACATAATTGAACACCGAATAGGTTCAACTTCTAGACATTGCTAGTGGTGCTCAGAGTGGTTTCCTAAGTTATAGGGATTGATCCCTAGAGCTCCTAAACTCATACAGAATGGTGAATTGATTTCTAGGTGGACCTCAGGTGAGTCCCCAATGCACTAGTGAAGTGACAATAATCTCCTAAGCTAGGAAAATACAGTTACACTATGATGGTCAAGAGAGGATTAATTAATAATCCTAACACTCCCCGCTTAATCCTAACCTGGAAAACTTGGGCCCTAGAAACTAAGACCAAAGGTCACCCATACAATCTAAATGCAAAACATGGCTACTTAACAAACCAAGGAAATGGGGAAAACCTCATTGGAACCCCCACCAAACCTCCCCCCCTACCCCACCCCGCAATTAAAAATAAGCAGGAAGAAAAAACCAATATCAGGGTTTCATACTAAGAGGAAACATTTATTCTTGAGTAAAAACTTGTGAAAATATTTCTACAATTTTCATCTCTATGGAGGAGTAATGCAGTGTGATGGTTCTTTTGTGCACTAGTTTTCTAGTATTGTGCATGTGAACCTCTCCATATTTTTCCAATCCGATGATAGATAGGATAAGAAATGTTTCCTTTGTATCTTATTTCTGGAGGAAGAGTGACATGATCCAATTTTTTCTTCAGTGCAAAGAATTGTTGATTAGGCCTTACCATCATGTAGCATCTCTTTGGGATTTTGTAGCACCTCTCTAGAAGAAGTAAAATTTCTTCACATAGCGCAAGGCTCTTTTTTTTTAAATTAGATCTTGTTCTCCTCATATCAAATGAACCTCTAGTCATGTTCTTAGCTTCCTCAATAACCTTTTGAGCCCACTTAGGCCTAGGATTGGGAGTAGGGGTCGGATCTGAATCTGGATCCAATTGAAATTCATCTTCAATTTCATAAATTGATTCAACTTGGTCCTCTGCTTCGGATTCTGAATCTGAAACATTGATGGAAAGATTATCATATGAAAAATGCTTAGGTAGAATGGTTTTACCTTCTGTTGAGGCCTGGAAATTTGCAGGCAACAACAGCAAGGGATTCTCCCCAGTCAACGTTCCCAACTTAGCCCATGACTGTTTGGTATAGGGAATCTGTCCGGTTTGCAGTCTGGCTACTGTAGGTTAAGTAACAAAAACTAAAGGGTTTACCGGTTGCGGCCCGGTCCATCGTATATAATTTTGCATTTTTTGACTTAAAGTATGATATGCATGTGGCTAATTAACCATGCAAGGTGATAAAGGATGCAAGGAGTAGTCACAATGTGATGCGCAGGTTCTTACCTCTCATCTTAGAACTCACAAGCATCTAAATCACATATGCAGCAATAAAGTAAAACTAACTATCTACCTATCTATCTATCCTCGGGGAGCGAAATTGTAACTTATTTATGAGTAATGTATATTGTGCATGCATTATAAAGAGAAATTACAGATAGCTGATATTCCTTCCTACAACAAATGAATGATTAAAGATATTTAGACAATCAGATAGCCAATTGTTTATGAACAACATGCATTACTCATGGTGGTAATTTCACAGAATAAACCAAAAATCATTCAAACAAGAACATAGGATCTGAGAGTTAGAACGATCTCACAGTCAATGGACAAAAATTGGAAAAACGAAATAGTTCATCTTTCACCAATCCATAGCATAGCATATGAACGTCCCACCAAACTTTCTCCGACAGGCAAACAATAATTCTTTATTGCAAAAAAAAGTAGTTCTTCTTACAATATCTCTTTACATGTCTAACTGGGAAAAAGCCCCCTTTTGTTCTTCTAAGTCTCCTACATTTATACAAAAAGCATGAGACTGTTGGGCTGCCCACAAATAACCTTTGGGCTTCCCAACTCTTCACCTCCCAAAATTTCACTTTCCTCAAATGTTTACAAAATCGTTACATATTACACAAGTGAACAATCCTTCACGAGGAGGGCCCCACTTGAGTATTAAGAAATTTATTCCATGCCATAGCCTTAGAGGCAATGCCTTCAAATGCACAAGGTTCCAAAAATTGAATGTTTATCTCTAAATTCACAGCTTGGTTCTTGATGGCCTCAATTCTGGCTGCACTCAAATGAAGCTGATCCTCCAATAGCTGCACACTGATGGCGGAATGATCTACTTCACTCCTTAAGACAGCCGGTACTTCTGGGTCCTGAACCTCAGGGTTCTCCACATCCTGAGTCTAAATATCAGATGTGTCAAAGCCTGACTATTCTATCGCAGTCTGAGTCAGATTCAGCCTCTCTGCTTCCTGTCTCTTAAGCTCCTCATCAAGCTTTATTTTCCTTTCTTCTTCTTCATTTCTCGCATCTTCTTCTGCCTTTTTGGATGCCTCTTGGGAAGCTCTTATTTTTTCTTCCTCTTCTCCCTACAGCCACCTTGCAGCCTCTTGGGCCAACCTTTGGGCTTCTTCATTTCATTTCCTTGCTTCCTCATCGGATTTTTCTTGTTCATCCTGCCCCTTCCCACCTTTGGTGGTGATCTTCTTCTTGAACCTTCTCCTCAAGGCTGTTATGTTCAATGCACTGCGGAAAACAGATTCTTCTCTATCACAATGGTGGGTGTATTCGAAATGGACATTGTTCTCTTTGCAGTGTTCAGCCACTTTACTGCGGGAGTCATTCCTGTGGAAGGGCATCTCGCCCAAATGGAACTTTTCTAGCTCTTCCACAAACTCATCTGCTTTCTTCACTCTGGTGAATTTATAACTTCCTAGCTTGAAATTCAAAGGGGGATAGGCAGCCTTCTTGTGCTCAAATAAAAAGCTTCCTATGCCATCCAGGAAGACTTGCCTAACTGCCTCTTTATGAATAATGTAGTCTGTGGCATATTTGGGTAGTAGGGAGGGTGCTCTGGAGCCTCCAAACATTCTGAAGTAGAGGCCATCCTCAGTCAAATAATAATCCGCATATTCTTCAATTACCTGCAATGCCTTTTTCGACATGCAGTCACATTCTTTCAGGAAAATGAGAGTATGCAAAGGCATGATGAAATGTTCACAGACCTCCCAGTAATGACTATGGTATTTGTGCGCCCATAGTGGCTTATATGCAGAATAGATAGGCGTCCTCTCCCTATCCCAGATGCACCTTAGGCCGAGGAAAGGTTGATTGCATAGTATGCAATCAACGAGTATGGAACTCATGTAAAATTCAAACCTATTTTGGGACACTCCTCCCAAAGCTGAGGCCATACAGGCTGAAAGACTATTTGACACTATGTTAGCCCAGTTGAAGATGGTCCCTTGGGTTGCAACATAAAATATAATGGGCATCCACTCTAATTTGAAGCTCTTGCCATGAACTCTTCCAAAAATCCCGTTAAGGATTAAGGTGATGAACCTGTATGGGGCCCTTAATCTTGTTGTGTCATATTCTCCTGTTGGTCTGGTTCTGAAATGTTTTCCATACAACAACATTGTTTTAAGGGTCTCAACAAGGTCCATTCTAATGTTTCTCAGCCAATCATCAGACACAAATACTTGTGCTTCTGGTAGGTGGTATGCCAGGGCTACATATCCTAGGCTATAGGAAGAATAGCCTTGTTTGTCAACATTTTCCAGGATCATAATGGTTACATCTGCCCAGGGCAGAATCCAACCAATCACTTCAGAGCATGGGAAGAGCTCTGGTCTTGTGGCAATATTCATCAGTGAAGATCTCTCTATATTGGCGTATATGCCTTCTTCCTCCAAGACCATATCAGGCACCTCTTGGCGTGTGATCAACCTGTATATCTCTCCCCATTGGTACTCAGGCTCTACACCATTTATACACTTGGTGTCCTCATAAATATACTCGATTTTAGTGACAACTTCCACATCTAGCTCCTCCTCAACCACAGGGGCCTTCTTCTTTTGCCTCTTCGACATTTTGAGTTTGAAATCTTTCTATCATATATGAAATTATAATCATTAAGCCATTTCCAGATAAGTTGCAACATTGAGACAACAATGTGTAGTATTTCACTTCATCTATGTTTAACATGACAGAAATTAGTTAAATGAAGAAAATATGTGCAAGCTAACACTGCTTTCTACTACCAAAACAGTTCTATCAACAAATCTCGTGCGGGGAAACAAAATCTACATTAAAGTGAAGAAAACTTGGGCTCTCTATGGACACCATGATCATCATGATGTGCGGGAATAACAGAGGATCTTATTCAAGTTTTCTATGGTGTTTTTTTTAGGAGAAACACGGTCTATGTGTCATCTATGGTCTGTCTACGGTTACACAATGATATAATTTTGTGCATTGATACACTCCCCCACACTGGCTCGGGTTCGAAACTGGTCGTGAACCGGGTCGTTTGAAATAGCGCGGCTTTGGTTAGACGGATACGGCAACATGAAAGGGGGAAACCAGTCTAAAATCATAAGGGGGCCATGAAAAAAACCCGTCCCCTAGCGACCTATTATCAAACAGGGAAAATTGGCGTAGACAGGGTAACGGTCGTCTGCACCAATCTCCCCAACCACTAAGCATAGGGTCAAAAAAATATAGCCGCAGAGTAAAACACCCTATGGGAAACTAGACTCACCCCCGATAGTTACGCTACAAGCCCCCATTATATATGCAAGTAAACGACGAGGCCAAGGGAAAACAACCATAAAATAAAAACCTAACCGCAGAAAAACATTATCAAATGCTTGAACGAAATGGGATAATGCACGAGAGCCTACCTAGCACTGCTGCATAACCGGTGGGAGAAAACCGTTAAGCTTCCATGGTTGAGCCACCTGGAACGAGGATACACCGATGGTGGGGGTCCAACCGAGCTCTAGCGGAATGACATCGCATGAAAATGATAGCGAGCGACAGTTGGGAATAGAAATAGAATAATCCACACGCCTGACCCCATATATATAGTCAACCATAAGCAGCGGATGAAAAATAAAAATCGAACCGCGGAGACAAATGGATCGGATGTCACAAGGACATTTATTTCCACAACGTTGGGTGGAAAAACAACTCAGCTATCCGCAGAGCTAACCGGAAGAAACCAATAGCACATCAGGGCTTCGCAAGACTAAACGTCGAGGCGATAGCGGTATAAGGAGCCGCAACAGCGGGAACATAAAGGACATCATGCCTTGCCATGCAAGATCTGAATCAGACAATAAAACAACTAAAAGATCAGAAAGGTAGTTCTTTCTGCAGCCGCAACGACGGAAACCCAAAACCTAAGGCTCGACGAAACAACAAAGTGGAGCTTGAAAGGTCAATACAATAATCGGGGGGCTTCGTAGTTTGTCATCCGCAACTGCGGAGAAAGTAGTAATAAAATGTTCCGATGTGAAAACCAAAAGTCAGGCGATTGAGACTAATGCGTCGAAGACAAATATCAAGGCTGGAGCGTATTATTTCTCCACAACGGTAGGAGCGCAAGGAAAGAATATTCCGATTTAAACACTTAAAAAATGCACTCAAAGGAAAAAACAAAAGCAGATCATTTCAGGCATTACAAACAGTCTTTCTAAAAAGTCATTAAATCAAATCAAAGAAGAAAATCAAACCAATCTAAGCAAAAGGAGGGTCCCAAAATCATTGACAAGCAGTTCATTCATTTGGGAAATGGTAACATTAGAAATATTTACAAGTCTGAATAACTTTTTTAAGGCCTAATAAGTGAGATTCATTTTACCCGTCCTTAGGTAGTTTCTAGCTTAGACACCACAGGATTGTAACATATGGTAAACATCATTATCCATTTGTTCCTCATTCCCATGCCAACTGCCCTTTTGAGCCATTTGAACTTTAGTTCTTTTGAGTCCTCCATCTGCCTTTCTTTCTAAATTTTATTTAGGCTCCTCTATCCATAGTGTCCTTTTGTGTGAGCGAAGAACTTACTTTTCATCTCACGGACGGAGAGGAACTTTTGGCAAATTGAAATTCATGCTTTTGATACTTTGCTTTGATATGTATTGTTTCTTTAAGGACTTTTTACTCTTGATAGCTTTTAGCTTTTCTGAAATCATGGCATGGGATCATTTATATATGATATACTGTTTACCTTTCTTCCTTTCCGTGGGTCCGTAGCTGTCACTCCCTTGGACACTTTAGATGTGAAATGGATGGAGCCTCGAAATAGTATTCCAGACCTCTTAATTCTGAGTTATTGACCGGGGTTAAGTAGGACTTCAATGAATGCATGGTCAATTAGGAACACTACTACTAGAATACATTCTATGTTTTAAAAGCATAGTCTTTTTCTCAAGATTTTAGTTAATTAAGAACCTTGATGTTTCCATTGCAACCAATAGTTTGCCTCTTTATTCAAAACCAAAAGAACTAGCAACAAAGCATTAAAGAAAAGAAAAAAAAACATCAAAGAAATAAATCAAAAGAAAAACATCATCAAATTATTTATGTACAAAGAAAAATAAAAGAAAATGTGTGCCCACCCTTAAAAATTCTTCAATCCAACGAGTTAAAGGGCTAGGCTGTAGTGTAGGCCGAAAACCTATCCATGGTCTAAGTGTACCATTTTTGAAATTGAAACCATGTCTACTAGTCTACAGTCATTCTTATCATCCTAAGGAAGTTGAAGGAGTTCAGGCTGAGTGTCAATCATAGAACTGGCCTTTCCTGTGGTATGATATCTTAGTTTGAGCTCCGCTAGATAATTTCCCAGGATAGAAATAGCAGATTGATTACCTTCTCCCAGCTTAGTGACAGTAGCTTCATGTAAGGTTCTCTCAAAATTTTAATCTGATTAGGGGTACCCTTAAGAGGTAACCATAAATGAGACCAATCTGAGGCAAAATAACCCTTTAACCTGGCAGACCAATCTTGGTTAAGAATAAGCCCATATCCATCCGGTACGTCAGCCACCATAATGTCAATAAATTGACATATCTTGTTATTCGCAGATAAGCGTATGAGAACATTCTTCATTTCTCTCACTACATTGACACCCATTCTATCTAGCTGCACTACTTCCCAAGCAGTGGGCTCTGGCTGTCCATTAATCCTTTTGCAAACTTCAAGTGGCATAACATTTACTGATGACCCAGAATCTACCAAACAATTATGCACATTATGATTCAGTATATCTAGAGTCAAAAGAAAAGGCAGGGTTTTAGCTTTTTCTTCCCAACTTGGTTCTATATCTTCTTCCCCCGATTTATTTTGAGTGGGTACATCTTCTTTAAGCTCCTCAATTTCCTCAGTGCTTCCTTCATTAACACCTTCCTGTTCTTCCGTAAGTTTGACAGGCTCATTGATTGTCTCTGTTTCCAGGTTGATAGTAGCGACTTGAGGTGTTTTATATTTGACATTAGCATCTACCTGTCTCTTGACATTATTTTGCAATTTTTTAATCTTTGAAATTATTGCATTGTCTTTAATTGTTAGGTCCGTGTCTTTTGTTGCTATAGGTGTATATTCAGATTTAAGAGTACTCTCTTCTATGTCAAAAAGTGAAACACCATCCCATAAAAACATGGTATCATTATCTTGTTTCTCTATTTTCTTGTCTTTCTTTTCCTCTTTACCATTGTCCCTATTCAATTTAGAGTCTAGCAGCTGATTCATAACCAATGTCATTGAATTTAACCATTGAGGACACTTCTTTTCAGAATGAATTTGTTGGTGGAAAGTGCAGAAATTATCCCCCCCTACCTCTGTTATATTCACTGATGCTGAATTGGGTGAAGGGATCTTCAATTGGTTGTTATCCTCCCTTTTTGGTAGTAGGGTTTGTAAGTTTTCTAAACCTCCCTCTCTTTCTCCAGATCTATTATTCGGTTGGATAGTTTCTGAATCATTTTCAGCATTCCCTCAAAACCATGTGATTGTTCCTCTTTATGTTTAGACAGCAATAAGGTTCTTCTCCCGATAGTTTTTCCCTGAGGTTGCTTGGGATAGTCTTCTATACTTTCCTTTTCATCCTCTACCCTTTTTGCTTCTTCATAAGTCTCTACCAATGTAGGTTGAGATTTCATTTTGGCAAACATTGCCAGCTCAGGTCGTAGGGCTGAGGTATAATATTCAATTAAGACTTTGTCTAAGGGTTTGTCAGTTTCGGAAAATTTCTTTAGGTATGCTGAAAACCTTTGAGTAAAATGATGCACCTTCTCATCCTTCTCTTTTTTTTTTAAACTAGAAATTTCATCAGTAAGGCATGTGTCTTTTGGGCTGTGTATTTACTTCTGAAAATCCTTTCGAAGGTGTCCCAATTAGGAATAGAGTTTGCAGAAAAACCGAAATACCAGGAAGCTGTTGGTCCTTTCAGGGTATGTGGGAACAATCTACAGACCACATCCTCGTACTCTCCAGCCCTTAACCCCTCTATTGCTAAATAGAAACTTTGCAAGTGGTCATCCACGGCAATCTTTTCATCGGGATCAAACTTAGGCAGCAGATTCTCAAAATCTTGAGGTAGGTTATGCAAAGAAGGTGTCAGGTTCAAAGGTTATCTAGCTCTCGAAGCCAGCAGTGGGTTGGGCTGATTAACATTTACACCAGCCATGAGCAAAGGTGAGAGAACAGGAGTCTGAGCAAAGAGCAACGTAAGGTGAAACTGGGCTTACTTGCTTCAGGGGCAGAAACAAAGACTGTAAGTACTTGGGTTAAGCCAAAAGCTTCCCAATATCTGCTGGTGGGGTAATGTGGGGGTAATATTGGGAAAATATGTTTGCACGGCCATCCATGTACTGGCAGCCCTCCTTCTAGCGCCAGAAACTGTTGAGGCCTGGAAATTCACAGGCAAAAACAGCAAGGGATTCTCCCTAGTCAATGTTCCCAACTTAGCTCGTGACTGTTTGGTATAGGGAATCCATTCGGTTTGCGGTCCGGCTACCGTAGGTCAAGTAACAAAAACTAAAGGGTTTGCCGGTAGCGGTCCAGTCTGCCGTATATAATTTTGCACTTTTTGACTTAAAGTATGATATGCACGTGCCTAATTAACCATGCAAGGTGATAAAGGATGCAAGGAGTAGTCACAATGTGATGCGCAAGTTCTTACCTGTCGTCTTAGAACTCACAAGAATCTAAATCACATATGCAGTAATAAAGTAAAACTAACTATATACCTATCTATCTATCCCCGGGGAGCCAAATTGTAACTTATTTATGAGTAATGTATATTGTGCATGCATTATAAAGAGAAATTACAGATAGTTGATATTCCTTCCTACAACACATGAACGACTAAAGATATTTAGACAATCAGATAGCCAATTGTTTATGAACAACATGCATTACTCATGGTGGTAATTTCACAGAATAAACCAAAAATCATTCAAACAAGAACATAGGCTCTGAGAGTTAGAACGATCTCACAGTTAATGGACAAAAAATGGAAAAATGAAATAGTTCATCTTTCACCAATCCATAGCATAGCATTTGAACGTCCCACCAAAATTTCTTCGATAAGTAAACAATAATTCTTTATTGCAAAAAAAAGTAGTTCTTCTTACAATATCTCTTTACATGTCTAACTGGGAAAAAGCCCCCTTTTGTTCTTCTAAGTCTCCTACATTTATACAAAAAGCATGAGACTGTTGGGCTTCCCACAAATAACCTTTGGGATTCCCAACTCTTCACCTCCCAAAATTTCACTTTCCTCAAATGTTTACAAAATCATTACATATTACACAAGTGAACAATCCTTCATGAGGAGGGCCCCACTTGAGTATTCAGAAATTTCTTCCACGCCACAGCCTCAGAGGCGATGCCTTCAAATGCACAATTTCCAAAAATTGAATGTTTATCTCAAACTTTGCAGCTTGGTTCTTGATGGCCTCAATTCTGGCTGCACTCAAACGAAGGCGATCCTCCAATAGCTTCCCACTGATGACAGAATGATCTACTTCACTCCTTAAGACCTAGTGGTCGAGGGCCTTAATGTGCTGTATTTTTGCTTCCTCCTCTTGATACCTCTTCTGTAAAATCTCCACAAATGAGTTGTGGTCTGGAAAAACATCTAGCCTCTGCTCTACTTCTAATTGGCACTAGTTATAAGTAATCAGGAGCCTTCTGAAAAATTCTGTGCATGCTCCTTTCGTTTTTCTAACAGCCTTTTTGAAATCCTCTGCTGTGTTTATAGCAAACTCTAATAAGTCGTAATCCTTCTTAAGGGCATGTCGATCCTTCGAGGGTAGATCTGCAGGAGTTTCTTCATTATTTTACAACCTTCCCATTCTCACTGTCAGGACTTCCAGGACGTCCTGAGATCTATCAACAAAATAAGAGGAAGTTTCCAGAATTTCCTCTAATCGGCTGTCTATTTTCAAAACTTTGCATCTCTCTTCTTCTATGGCAGTCTGCAGCTGAAGCATCTTGGCCTTTTGTGCCAAAACATGTTCCTTGAAAGGTTGGAGGTCAACCTGCTTCTCTTTTGCTTCTTCTAAAGCAGTTGCTAGAGAAGAGATCTGCTCTTGAAGTTTCATCTCTTGTTCTTGAGCTTAGTTCTCCTTTGCCTCCAAGGTGGTATTTTGCAGCTCTAAGTCTTCTATCTTTCCCAGCAACTCTTCCTTTTCAACACTTAGCTCCTGATACCCTTGCTGCACTCTCTCCAGACACTCTTGTGTAGTTTCCATAGACCTCCTTTCTGCTTGAAGAACTTGCAGTTCATCCTTTGAAGACCTCATCTCCTTTTGCATGTCCTCATATTTTCTCTTCAGCTTATTGTTTTATTCTCTCTCCTTTCTTAATTTGTCTTTCAGTTGAGCAGAAGACTTCTTGGATTGCTCTAGATCTGTCATGATTTTGTCTACATTATCCTCCAAAGCGTGGATCAATGCAGCTCCTGCTCTAATGGTGAATCTGGGATCTCGGTATGTCCCATTAACAACGATTGTATCCGTTATCATATTCCCGAATAGACCTACTGTTTCGAACTTCTTTTCAGTCCTCTTCACTATCCTCTTTCTTTATTTGTCATAGAAGACAGTATTAAAATCAGGGATTTCTTCCCCTATATTCTATTCGAAAGGGACCATCTTAAGTGTGGGGACCATATATTTTCCAGGTATGTTGACAACCAGTACTTCTAGGTTCTAAACCTCAGGGTTCTCCACATCCTGAGTCTGAATATCAGCTGTGTCAGAGGCTGACTGTTTTGTCGCAGTCTGAGTCAGATTCAGCCTCTCTGCTTCCTGTCTCTTAAGCTCCTCATCAAGCCTTCTTTTCCTTTCTTCTTCTTCATTTCTCGCATCTTCTTCTTCCTTTTTGGCTGCCTCTTGGGCAGCTCTTTTTTTTTCTTCCTCTTCTCCCTGCAGCCACCCTGCGACCTCTTAGGCCAACCTTTGGGCTTCTTCATTTCATTTCCTTGCTTCCTCATTGGATTTTGCTTATTCATCCAGCCCCTTCCCACCTTTGGTGGTGATCTTCTTCTTAAACCTTCTCCTCAAGGCTTTTATGTTCAATGCACTACAAAAAATAGATTCTTCTCTATCCCAATGGTGGGTGTATTCGAAATGGACATTGTTCTCTTTGCAGTGTTCAGCCACTTTACTGTGGGAGTCATTCCTGTGGAAGGGCATCTCACCCAAATGGAACTTTTATAGCTCTTCCACAAACTCATCTGCTTTCTTCACTCTGGTGAATTTATAACTTCCTAGCTTGAAAGGCAAAGGGGGATAGGCAGCCTTCTTGTGCTCAAATAAGAAGCTTCCTATGCCATCCATGAAGACTTTCCTAAATACATCTTTATGAATAATGTAGTCTGTGGCATATTTGGGTAGTAGTAAGGGTGCTATAGAGCCTCCAAACATTCTTAAGTAGATGCCGTCCTTGGTCAAATAATAATCCGCATATTCTTCAATTACCTGCAATGCCTCTTCCGACATGCAGTCACATTCTTTCAGGAAAATGAGAGTATACAAAGGCATGATGAAATGTTCACAGACCTCCTGGTAATGACTATGGTATTTGTGTGCCCATAGTGGCTTGTATGCAAAATTGACAAGCGTCCTCTCCCTGTCCTAGATGCACCTTAGGATGGGGAAAGGTTGATTGCACAGTATACAATCAACGAGTATGGAACTCATGTAAAATTCAGACCTCTTTTGGGACACTCCTCCCAAAGCTGACGCCATACAGGATGAAAGACTATTTGACACTATGTTAGCCCAGTTGAATATGGTCCCTTGGGTTGCAACATAAAAGATAATGGGCATCCACTCTAATTTGAAGCTCTTGCCATGAGCTCTTCCAAAAATCCTTTTAAGCATTAAGGCAATGAACCTGTATGGGGCCCTTAAGCTTGTTGTGTCATATTATCCCATTGGCCTGGTTCTGAAATTTTTTCTAGAAAACAACATTCTTTTAAGGGTCTCAACAAGGTCCATTCTAATGTTTCTCAGCCAATCATCAGACAAAAATACTTGTGCTTCTGGTAGGTGTTAGGCCAGGGCTACATATCCTGGGATATAGGCAGCATAGCCTTGTTTGTCAACATTTTCCAGGATCATAGTGGTTACATCTGCCCGGAGAAGAATCCAACCAATCACTTCAGAGCATGGGAAGAGCTCTGGTCTTGTGGCAATCTTCATTAGTGAAGATCTCTCTATATTGGCATATATGCCTTCTTCCTCCAAGCCCATATCAGGCACCTCTCGGTGTGTGATCAACCTGTATATCTCTTCCCATTGGTACTTAGGATCTACACCATTTATACACTTGGTGTCCTCATAAATATACTCGGTTTTAGTGACAACTTCCACGTATGGCTCCTCCTCAACCACAGGGGCCTTCTTCTTTTGCCTCTTCGACATTTTGAGTTTGAAATCTTCATGTCATATATGAAATTATAATCATTAAGCCATTTCCAGATAAGTTACAACATTGAGACAACAATGTGCAGTATTTCACTTCATCTATGTTTAACATGACATAAATTAGTTAAATGAAGCAAATATGTGCAAGCTAACACCGCTGTCTACTACCAAAATAGTTCTATCAACAAATCTCGAGTGGGGAAACAAAATCTACATTAAAGTGAAGAAAACTTGGGCTCTCTATGGACGCCATGATCATTGCACTGTGCGGGAATAACATAGGAGCTTATTCAAGTTTTCTATGGTATTTTTTTTAGGAGAAACACAGTCTGTGCATCATCTATGGTCTATCTATGGTTACGCGATGATATAATTCTGTGCAGTGATACACTCCCCCACACTGGCTCGGGTTCAAAACCGGTCGTGAACCGGGTTGTTTGAAACAGCGCAGCTTTGGTTCGACAGATATGCTAACATGAAAGGGGGAAAACATTCTAACATAATAGGGGGGCCATGAAAAAAACCCGTCCCCCAATGACCTATCATCAAACAGGGAAAATTGGTGCAAACAGCGTAACGGTCATTTGCACCAATCTCCCCAACCACTAAGCATAGGGTCGAAAACATATAGCCGCAGAGTAAAACACCCTATGGGTAACTAGACTCACCCTCGACAATTACGCTACAAGCCCCCATTATATATGCAAGTAAACGATGGGGCCAAGGGAAAACGGCCGTAAAAGAAAAACCTAACCGTAGAAAAACATTATCAAACACTTGAACGGAACGGGATAATGCACGAGAGCCTACCTGGCGCTGCTCCGTAACCGGCGAGAGAAAACTATTAAGCTTCCACAGTTGAGCCTATTGGGGCATGCACCTTAACGATCACTAATTTTGGTAACTTTGCGGTTTTTGTGGAAGCTTGTAAGCGAAGTTGCGACTCAAAATAGTATTAGGGGTGTCGGGGTTGATTCAAAGCCCTCTTTTTTGTAATTGTCCATAATTTTCGGGTGTAAGCCCATGATTTTGTAATAGTGCACTTGTATAAATAGGAACTCATGTAAAGATGTCAATATCATCTAATGAAATGAGGATCGTATGATGCGAAGAAGTTATATCTATTTTTGGTTTTAAGGTCAAGTCCTAGCTGTGTGCGTGGACGACCTCTGTAGCTGTGTGCGCAGAGGGTTTTTGTAAGGAAGGAACTGCAGCTGAGTTCCCAGCTTAGGGATTGTATGAAACCAACTACAACTAAGTGCGCAGTTAGACTTGAAGGACGAATCTGCTGCTGAGTGCACAGATCAGAACTGTTGTTTTGTAAGAAGTGGAATAAAATCATAGTTTTGAGGACGTAGCCCCTACACTGGGGGTGAACCATGTTATATCTTGTGTTGTGGTTCTTTTGTGTGGTTTCTGTTATGTTTTGATGCTTTTGATAAGTAGGTAAATGCTAAAGTAAGATAACTGTTAAATATTAACTTCACTGTGAATTCCCAGTTAAGGGTTAAGCAAGAAAAGTCTGTTATCTAACTGCGAAGCTAATTAAGTGAACATCGAAGCTCTATTTGGTATAATTATTTGTTGTTAAGGCTAAAGGTATAGTAATATCCCTCTTCTACTTGCAGAAACCTGATTCTGTGGCACCCCATAGCTGTTTTGGGTGAGACTGCAACCTGTTCACAAGTTGTTGCTGAAAGGGCCAACATTGTGGGTCTTTTTGTTGGTGCGAAGTTAAAGTATAAAATCGGGGTCTACCCTGTAGCCCAACAAATTGGTTCTATTGCCGGTTGAACTCAGTATCTACTTGAAGAGGGATCTACGTTGGACCTGAAGGGCTATGTTTTGGAGGCCCTCAGTAAAAGAGATTGGTGATTGGGTTGAAGCTACCTATCAGAAATCTGTGAAACAAGAAAATAAGGATCCTTGTCGTAGCTCAGACGAATTCTTCCAAAGGTACATTTTTACTGATATTCATGCAATTTTCTTTGGTAGTATCCACATAGAATTGCACCAGTGGTTATCCAGGTTTACAGAAAGAAAGACCAACTTCAAGGAAGATCAGTTTCTTGACTGGACCCCCTCAAGAATTAACATATTGAAAAGAGTGAATAACGTGATATCACAAGCTGTTGATTTCTAGACAACGCAAACCCTTGAAGCATTTGTGACAGAATTTTCCATCGACACAAGTACCTCTTTTAGTGAAGCTGAAAGGCAGTTCTTCAAAGGACCAAGGGGTAAGTATCTAAATTCATTTAGTATGCAAATTAAAATGCTCTTGGCTGAGAAGGGCATATTGCTTATAGAATCAGATTGCTAGATTTATTTTTACTAACCTATGTTTGGAAGTGAAAGTAACTTCGACAAGCAAAGTGGTTTGCTGCAAAGTGGTAAAAGATACAAGATAAACATATAATCCTATACCCTAGGCCATAATACCGAGTATACGCCAGAAGACCATGAATCTAAAGAAACCCCTTTTAGAAACCCTCATATAACCCCGCAGCAAAGATCTGTTACCCCTGAGAACCCGTCGCAGTCCGGAAGTAACCCTAGCCCGAGTATTCCTGTCGCAAGTCAGTCTACTCCAGTAAGTTCTCCCCCCCCTCAGTCCACTATGGCCCATATGACTAATGATATTAAGCTCCTAGTCTTCAAAGGAACTAGATCAGAGGATCCAGAACAGTTTTGGTTTTTATGCGAAGCTATGTGGATTGCGAAGAACATTATGGATCAAGATATAAGAAGAGCGCAGCTGGTCACTTCTTTTAGAGACCGAGCTTTGAACTGGTTTATGAAATTTTCCAATACTCAGAACCATGTCTTGGCTGATATTAAAGCAGTGATGATTAAAGAGTTCAAGAATCCTAAATCAGAGTCACAGTGTATAACTGAATTGAAAGAGATTCAGCAGAGGCGAGGTGAATCAGTTTGGGACTTTGATCAGAGGTTCAAAGTTCTGCTAGATCAAGTTAGTTTCACTAGGACAGGAGAAAGGTGTGGTGTACACGATGTAGGACAGAAGGTCATGACAAGGAACAATGTCCTGCGCTAAGGAATTACCTGAATACTGGTGCACCAAACCCATTTAATCCTAATGTTCTATATTGTGAGATTTGTAGAACAACTGGCCAGCATCGACCTGAAGACTACTATCTGCTACAAAGATATGTGCAAGTACCTAAGAGTCCCTATTGCAAGTTCTGTAAGTTATTTGGACACAACGAAGAGGAATGTCACAGCTTTGACCTTATGAGAGAGCGAACATACGATGCTTATAGGGTACAAAATGATGCACAAGAAAATGATGGATATGGTTACCGTGGTAGTACAGCAGGTCTAGGTACTTTTGGAGGTCGTGGTCGTGGTGGTATGCCTAGAAGAGGTCGAGGCTAGGTTGTGTGCTATAACTGTAATCAGGCAGGACATCTAGCTAGAGACTGTCGGAACCCAACTACGACATGTCAATATTGCAGAGCAGTAGATCATGTCATTAAGTAATTCCCACAACTAATAGCCAAGATACAAGAAATAAATAGCGCTCCTCCTTAGAATATTCATATGATTATTGTAGAGCAAAGACCTGTCCCAGCCATTAACATTGTTACAAGGAGTGGAGCTATGACGCAAGTGCAGAATAAGGAAAAATAGCATGATGAGGCTTGGGTTCGTAAGACCCCCGAGAAAGTTCCAACCTTCGATGTGGGAAGAGAAAAAGAAACAATTATGGAAGCCAAAAAATACTTTGTTGATCCGAGCACAGCAGTCGCACCTGCGTAGCAGCATCAACAGCAGTTGCAGTCTCAAGAAGCTTCAACAGACAAAGTAAGTAAACTATCGCCATTTTTACATAGTTGTATGAAGCTCTTATGAAATCAGAATGCTTTAAATGAGTTACAAAAAGTTATTGCTTCTTGCGAGCCTCAGTGAAGCTCTGGTAAAGAAAAAATTGTTAATAGAGTTAGAAGGACTGGAAGAGAAATGAGATTGCATGCTCAGATAGGAGAGTATGACATGACAGATATTATTTTAGACCTGGGATCAGAAGCAAATGGCTTAACTAATAAGACATGGGAACAAATGGGAAAACCTACCCTTGAATGGTCCCCTATACAATTGAGATTAGCCAATCAGTAGAAGATTGTGCCCCTAGGAAGATTCCCTAGTGTCCCAGTAGACATTGATGGAGTTAGTACCTTAGCATATTTTGAAGTCATTGAAATAATTGATGATAGCAACCCCTATCCAATGTTTCTAGGAATTGAATGGGCAATGGAGAATTCTGCATTAATCAACCTTAAAAATAGGTAGATTACTTTTGAAGGAAAAGACTTGAGAGTTATAGTACCCTTGGACCCTTCTCAAGGAGAAAGGTACACAAAGCTAGTCAGAGATGAAGATTAGGATATTATGGATCATATCTATAACATCACAGCTAAAGAAGAAGACTATGTTAACCCTACTCTGGAAGGTATAATGGACTAGAAGTGTGATAGTTCTTGCATGACTGATTTAGATGAAGGTTTAGAGAATTGGTAGAATAGACTTTATGAACTACATGGAAATCGATGTGCAAGAATTACCAAGTCCCTCAGATGGCTTGGCTCACAAACAAGAGTCTTACCTATTTTTGATGTCTTGACAGACCCAACAGATTTTATTGTGCAATTTTCAGAGTAGGTACCAGATTCATAGAAAATGCAGACTCTAGATTTAGTATTTAGAGCCACAGCTGCTAGATGGTGGAATGGTCATAAGAAGTATATTCAGAGTTGGGAAGCTTGTCAAAATTTCCTTCGCCTGAGATTCATGGATCAACCTCAGGAGGTGCGAAGCAGATTTAATGGTAAGACTAGCCCTCGGGAACATTTGGAGCAATGTTACGAAACATGGAAGCATGTACCTCGTGAAGGATGGGTACATAGGTTTTTGCACACTCTGGAACTTGTAGTAAAGAACTGGTATGCGGAGGTGGAGCTTTGCCATGGTACTGTAAGTTGGGATAGTCTTGTTGATAGTTTTTTGCTTACATTTTCTATTAATGAGGTTTGTCCTGCTTTAGATGCAACTATTAGGTTGATCCATACAAAGGTGTTTGATGATAAAGAAATAGCATAGCACCAACCTGATTGGAAGGCACAAGAAGCTAATGCAGTAGAATGTTATAACCTCGCAATTGACGAGGATGATGACCCACACAATATTAACATTCCTGAGTCAGAAGGACACTTCGAAGTACATGGACCAACAGTCGAAGCACCTGAAGTGACTCAGCCCTTGAAAACAAGGCAAGTAAACATTGGGTCAAAAGAAATGCCTAAGTATGCTACTATTGGAGATTATTGGGATGAAGAAATGGTAAGCAAAGTGACCCAAATTCTCCATGAGTATTAGGACCTATTTCCGACAAAGTTCTCAGAAATGAAACGTATCCTTGGTGATATAGGAGTGATAAAAATCTCTTTGAAACCTGATGTGAAGCCTGTGAAATAGCGCCCTTATAGGATGAACCCTAAGTACAAAGAAAAAGTCAGGATAAAGTTAGATAAGATGCTCGCGCCAGAAATCATTGAGGCTGTGTTGCAGGTTGAAGCTCGAAGCCCTGTCGAAGAGAAACTAGACCGAAAAATAGTGAAGTTGAAAGACTACACACAATAGTCACGGAGCCAGATAGAGACGATGAAAGCAGAGCATGAGGCTCAGATTGCGGAGCTTCAACTTTGCATCGCTCCAGAGAGTCCACCAGAGGTCAGGGAGCAGCGTCGCAAAGATATTCAGGCCTCAGCAATGAAGATCACCGATCTTGTGAGTAGCGCAGCAAAACTGCTAGAAGAAAGCGTTGACGCCTGGACAAAACTGCAGGAAAATCCAGAAGTAGAAAAGCTGCAAGAAACCATCAAGTAGTGACATGCAGAGCTGGATGCAGTGAAAGAGGAAATTAAGACTCTACCTCCTATACAGAAGATGCTCAAGGTGAAGCAAATCAATGAAATACAATAGGAAATTGAGTTTTACAGAATGAAAGCAACGCTGTTGGAAAATTCTATGTAGCCCCTTGTCGACGAGGCCTTGGAGTTAAGCACTACTGTGGACAGCCAGCTCAAAGTTTTGAAGGAATATGATGCATTTGCACAGGAAAATCCTAGTGAAGCATCAGCAACAGCATTATAGGAGTTGGTGGAGAAGGAGCAAGAAGCCGACGATATCATACGTGGCCTCAACAAGCAGTTCACTCTGTTTGCCAACAAGATTCTCCCACTAGACAAGTAGCAGAGTGTCCTAGGACAGGACACTAGTGAGTCTTAGGGGCCTGTTGGGGCATGCGCCTTAATGGTCACTAATTTTGGTAAATCCGCGGTTTTTGTGGAAGCTTGTAATCAGAGTTGCGACTCAAAATAGTCTTAGGGGTGTCGGGGTTGAATCAAAGCCCTCTTTTTTGTAATTATCCATAATTTTTGGGTGTAAGCCAATGATTTTGTAATAGTGCACTTGTATAAATAGGCACTCATGTAAATATGTCAAGATCATCTAATGAAATGAGTATCATATGATGCGAAGAAGTTAGATCTATTTTTGGTTTTAAGGTCAAGTCCCAACTGTGTGAGTGGATGACCTCTGCAGCTGTGTGCGCAAAGGGTTTTTGTAAGGAAGGAACTGCAGCTGAGTGTGCAGTTAGACTTGAAGGATGGATCTGTTGCTGAGTGCGTAGATCAGAACTGTTGTTTTGTAATAAGTGGAATAAAAGCACAGTTTTGTGGATGTAGCCCCTACACTGGGAATGAACCACATTATATTTTGTGTTGTGGTTCTTTTGTGTGGTTTCTGTTATGTTTTGATGCTTTTGATAAGTAGGTGAATGCTAAAGTAAGATAACTATTAAATATTAACTTCGCTATGAATTCCCAGTTAAGGGTTAAGTAAGAAAAGTCTATTATCTAACTGCGAAGCTAATTAAGTGAATATCGAAGCTCTATTTGGTATAATTATTTGTTGTTAAGGCTAAAGGTATAGTAATATCCCTCTTCTACTTGTAGAAACCTGATTCTGCGACAGCCCATAGATGTTTCGGGTGAGACTGCAACCTGTTCGCAGGTTGATGCCAAAAGGGCCAACACTGTGGGTCTTTTTGTTGGTGCGAAGTTAAAGTATAAAACCTGGGTCTGCCCTGTAGCCCAACAGAGCCACCTGGAATGAGGGTACACCGACAGGGGGGGTCCCACCTAGCTCGAGTGGAATGACAGCGCACAAAAATGACAGCGAGCGACAGTTGGAAATAGCAATAGAATAATCCACATGCCCGACCCCATATATACAGTCAACCATAAGCGGCGGACAAAAAATAAAAATCAGACGGCGGAGACAAATGGATCGGATGTCACAAGGAAAATTCTTTCTGCAACGTCAGGTGGAAAAACAACTCAGCTATCCGCAGAGCTAACCGAAAGAAACCAATAGCGCATCAGGGATTCGCAAGACTAAACGTCAGGGCGATAGCGGTATAAGGAGATGCAACGGTGGGAACATAAAGGACATCACGCCCCGCCATGCAAGGTCTGAATCGGATGAGAAAACAACTAAAAGATCAGAAAGGTAGTTCTTTCTGCGGCCACAACGGCAAAAACCCAAAACCCAAGGCTCGACGAAACAACAAAGAGGAGCTTGAAAGGTCAATACAATAATTGGGGGGCTTCGTAGTTTGCTGTCCGCAACTGTGGAGAAAGTAGTAATAAAATGTTCCGATGTGAAAACCAAAAGTTAGCCGATTGAGACAAATGCGTCGGAGACAAATATCGAGGCTAGAGATTATTATTTCTCTGCAACGATGGGAGTGCAAGCAAAGAATCTTCCGATTTAAACACTTAAAAGACACACTCAAAGGCAAAAACAAAAGCGGATAATTTCAGGCCTTAGAAACAGTCTTTCTGAAAAGTCATTAAATCAAATCAAAGAAGAAAATCAAACCAATCTAAGCAAAAGGAGGATCCCAAATTTTTTTGAATTTTGGGAAAATGTTGCAGCTACAACAATTGGCGACTACCTGGTGAACCCCATATTTCTAACTTAGCTCCTCCCCAGTAAAAGAATGTCTAGATCAAAATTGAAATCTTCTAGGTGTTTGTATTCCTAATCTGGCCAACCCATACATTTAAATCATTGACAAGTAGTTCATTCATTTGGGAAATGGGAACATCAGAAATATTTGCAAGTCTGAATAACTCTTTTGAGGCCTGATAAGTGAGATTCAATTTACCCGTCCTTAGGTAGTTTCCAGCTTGGACGCCACAGGATTGTAACATATGGTAAATAGCATTATCCATTTGTTCCTCATTCCCATGCCAACTGCCCTTTTGTGCCATTTGAACTTTAGTTCTTTTGAGTCCTCCATCTGCATTTCTTCCTGAATTTTATTCAGGCTCCTCTATCCATAGTGTCCTTTTCTGTGAGCGAAGAATTTACTTTTCATCTCACGGACGGAGAGGAACTTTTGGCAATTTGAAATTCATGCTTTTGATACTTTTCTTTGATATGTATTGTTTCTTTAAGGATTTTTTACTCTTGATAGCTTTTAGCTTTTCTGAAATCATGGCATGGGATCATTTATATATGATATATTTTTTACCTTGCTTCCTTTCCGTGGGTCCATAGTTGTCACTCCCTTGGACACTTTAGATGTGAAATGAATGGAGCCTCGAAATAGTATTCCAGACCTCTTAATTATCAGTTATTGACCGGGGTTAAGTAGGACTTCAATGAATGCATGGACAATTAGGAACACTGCTACTAGAAGACATTCTATGTTTTAAAAGCACAGTCTTTTGCTCAAGATTTCAGTTAATTAAGAACCCTGATGTTTCCATTGCAACCAACAGTTTTCCTCTTTATTCAAAACCAAAAGAACTAGCAACAAAGCATTAAAGAAAAGAAAAAACAACATCAAAGCAATAAATCAAAAGAAAAACATCATCAAATTATTTATGTACAAAGCAAAAGAAAAGAAAATGTGTGCTCACCCTTAAAAATTCTTCAATCCAACGAGTTAAAGGGCTAGGCTGTAGTGTAGGCCGAAAACCTATCCATGGTCTAAGTGTACCATTTTTGAAATCGAAACCATGTCTACTAGTCTACAGTCATTCTTATCAGCCTGAGGAAGTTGAAGGAGCTCAGGCTGAGTGTCAATCATAGAACTGGCCTTTCCTGTGGTATGATATCTTAGTTTGAGCTCCGCTAGATAATTTCCCAGGACAGAAATAGCAGATTCATTACCTTCTCCCAACTTAGTGACAGTATGCTTCATGTAAGGTTCTCTCAAAATTTTAATCTGATTAGGGGTACCCTTAAGAGGTAACCATAAATGAGACCAATCTGAGGAAAAATAACCCTTTAACCTGGCAGACCAATCTTGGTTAAGAATAACCCCATATCCATCCAGTACGTTAGCCACCATAATGTCAATAAATTGGCATATCTTGTTATTCGTAGATAAGCATATGAGAACATTCTTCATTTCTCCCACTACGTTGACACCCATTCTATCTAGCTGCACTACTTCCCAAGTAGTGGGCTCTAGCTGTCCATTAATCCTTTTGCAAACTTCAAGTGGCATAACATTTACCGATGACCCAGAATCTACCAAACAATTATACACATTATGATTCAGAATTTCTAGAGTCAAAAGAAAAGGCGAGGTTTTAGCTTTTTCTTCCCAACTTGGTTCTATATCTTCTTCCCCCGGTTGATTTTGAGTGGGTACATCTTTTTTAAGCTCCTCAATTTCCTCAGTGTTTCCTTCATTAACACCTACCTGTTCTTTCGCAAGTTTGACAAGCTCAGTGATTGTCTCTGTTTCCTGGTCGATAGTAGTGACTTCAGGTGTTTTATCTTCGACATTAGCATCTACCTGTCTCTTGACATTCTTTTGCAATTTTTTAATCTTTGAAATTATTGCATTGTCTTTAATTGTTAGGTCCGTGTATTTTGATGTTGTAGGTGTATATTCAAATTTAAGAGTACTCTCTTCTGTGACAAAAAGAGAAACACCATCCCATAAAAACATGGTATCATTATCTTGTTTTTCTATGTTCTTGTCTTTCTTTTCCTCTTTACCACTGTCCCTATTCAATTTAGAGTATAGCAGTTGATTCATAACCAATGTCATTGAATTTAACCATTGAGGACACTTCTTTTCAGAATGAGGTTGTTGGTGGAAAGTGCAGAAATTATCCCCCCCTACCTCTGTTATATTCACTGATGCTAAAGTGGGTGAATGTATCTTCAATTGGTTGTTATCCTCCCTTTTCTGGTAGTAGGGTTTTTAATTTTTCTGAACCTCCCTCTCTTTCTCCAGATCTATTATTTGGTTGGATAGTTTCTGAATCATTTTTAGCATTCCCTCAAAATCATGTGATTGTTCCTCTTTAGGTTTAGACAGCAATAAGGTTCTTATCTCGATAGTTTTTTCCTCAGGTTGCTTGGGATAGTATTCTATACTTTCATTTTCAGCCTCTACCCTTTCTTCTTCTTCATAAGTCTCTACCAACGTAGGTTGAGCTTTCATTTTGGCAAACATTGCCAGCTCAGGTCCTAGGGCTGAGGTATAATATTCAATTAAGACTTTGTCTGAGGGTCCATCAGTTTCAGAAAATTTCTTTAGGTATGCTTAAAACCTTTGAGTAAAATGATGCACCTTCTCATCCTTCTCTTTTTTTTTAAAACTAGACCTTTCATCAATGAGGCATGTGTCTTTTGGGCTACGTATTTACTTCTGAAAATCCTTTCAAAGGTGTCCCAATCAGGAATAGAGTTTGCAGGCAAACTGAAATACCAAGAAGCTGCTACTCCTTTCAGGGTATGTGGGAACAATATACAGAACACATCCTCATACTCTCCAGCCCTTAACCCCTCTATTGATAAATAGAAAATTTGCAAGTGGTAATCCACAACAATCTTTTCATCGGGATCAAACTTAGGCAGTAGCTTCTCAAAAGCTTGAGTTAGGTTATGCAAAGGAGGTGTCAGGTTCAAAGGTGATCTAGCTCTCCAAGCTGACAGTGGGTTGGGATGATTAACATTTATGTTAGCCATGAGCAAAGGTGAGAGAACAGGAGTCTGAGCAAAGAGAAACCTAAGGTGAAACCGGGATTACTTGCTTCAAGGGTAGAAACAAAGACTGTAAGTACTTGGGTTAAGCCAAAAGCTTCCCAATATCTGCTGGTGGGGTAATCTTGGGAAAATATGTTTCCACAGCCAGCCATGTACTAGTGGCCCTCCTTCTAGCACCAAAAATTGTTGAGGCCTGGAAATTCACAGGAAACAACAGCAAGGGATTCTCCCCAGTCAACGTTCCCAACTTAGCCCGTGACTGTTTGGTATAGGGAATCCATCCAGTTTGTGGTCCGGCTACTGTAGGTCAAGTAACAAAAACTAAAAGGTTTACCGGTTGCGGCCCGGTCCACCGTATATGATTTTTTATTTTTTGACTTAAAGTATGATATGCACGTGCCTAATTAACCATGCGGGGTGATAAAGGATGCAAGGAGTAGTCACAATGTGATGTGCAGGTTCTTACCTCTCATCTTAGAACTCACAAGCATCTAAATCACATATGCAGCAATAAAGTAAAACTAACTATCTACCTATATATCTATCCCGGGGGAGCCAAATTGTAACTTATTTATGAGTAATGTATATTGTGCATGCATTATAAAGAGAAATTACAGATAGCTGATATCCCTTCCTACAACACATGAACGATTAAAGATATTTAGACAATCAGATAGCCAATTGTTTATGAACAGCATGCATTACTCGTGGTGGTAATTCCACAGAATAAACCAGAAATCATTCAAACACGAACATAGGATCTGAGAGTTAGAACAATCTCACAGCAAATGGACAAAAACTGGAAAAACAAAATAGTTCATCTTTCACCAATCCATAGCATAGCATTTGAACATCCCACCAAAATTTCTCCGACAGGAAAACAGTAATTCTTTATTGCAAAAAAAAATAGTTCTTCTTACAATATCTCTTTACATGTCTAACTGGGAAAAAGCCCCCTTTTGTTCTTATAAGTCTCCTACATTTATACAAAAGGCATGAGACTATTGGGCTGCCCACAAATAACCTTTGGGCTTCCCAACTCTTCGCCTCCCAAAATTTCACTTTCCTCAAATGTTTACAAAATCGTTACATATTACACAAGTGAACAATCCTTCATGAGGAGGGCCCCACTTGAGTATTCAAAAATTTCTTCCACGCCACAGCCTTAGAGGCGATGCCTTCAAATGCATAAGGTTCCAAAAATTGAATGTTTATCTCAAACTTCACAGCTTGGTTCTTGATGGCCTCAATTCTGGCTGCACTCAAACGAAGCTGATCCTCCAATAGCTGCACACTAATGGCGAAATGATCTACTTCACTCCTTAAGACCTGGTGGTTGAGGGCCTTAATGTGCTGTATTTTTTCTTCCTCCTCTTGATACCTCTTATTTAAAATCTCCACAAATGAGTTGTGGTCTGGAAAAACATCTAGCCTCTACTCTGCTTCTAATTGGCACCAGTTATAGGTAATCAGGAGCCTTCTGAAAAATTCTATGCATGCTCCTTTCATTTTTCTAACAACCTTTTTGAAATCCTCTGCTATGTTTATAGCAAACTCTAATAAGTCGTAATCCTACTTAAGGGCCTATTGATCCTTCGAGGGAAGCTCTGCAGGAGTTTCTTCATTATTTTCCAACCTTGCCATTCTCGCTGTCAGGACTTCAAGGACATCCTGAGATATATCAACAAAATAAGAGGAAGTTTCCAGAATTTCCTCTAATCGACCGTCTATTTGCAAAAATTTGCATCTCTCTTCTTCTATGGCAATGTGCAGCTGAAGCATCTTGGACTTTTGTGCCAGCACATGTTCCTTGAAAGGTTGGAGGTCAACCTGATGCTCTTTTGCTTCTTCTAAAGCGGTTGCTAGAGAAGAGATCTTCTCTTGAAGTCTCATCTCTTGTTCTTGAGCTTGCTTCTCCTTTGCCTCCAAGGTGGTCTTTTGCAGCACTAAGTCTTCTATCTTTCCCAGCAGCTGTTCCTTTTCAACCCTTAGCTCCCGATACCCTTGCTACAGTCTCTCCAGACACTCTTGTGTAGTTTCCATAGACCTCCTTTCTGCTTGAAGAACTTGGAGTTCATCCTTTGAAGACCTCATCTCCTTTTGCATGTCCTCATATTTTCTCTTCAGCTTACTATTTTCTTCTCTCTCCTTTCTTAATGTGTCTTTCAGTTGAGCAGAAGACTTCTTGGATTGCTCCAGATCTATCATGATTTTGTCTACATTATCCTCCAAAGTGTGGATCAATGCAGCTCTTGCTCTAATGGTGAATCTGGGATCTCGGTCTGTCCCATATACAACAGTTGTATCCGTTATCATCTTCCCGGATAGACCTCCTATTTCGACATTCTTTTCAGTCCTCTTCACTATCCTCTTTCTTTCTTTGTCATAGAAGACAGTATTAAAATCAAGGATTTCTTCACCTATCTTTTGTTCGAAAGGGACCAGCTTAAGTGTGGGGACCATAGATTGTCCAGGTATGCTGACAGCCGGTACTTTTGGGTCCTGAACCTCGGGGTTCTCCACATCCTGAGTCTAAATATTAGTTGTGTTAGAGGCTGACTGTTCTATCGTAGTCTGAGTCAGATTTAGCCTCTCTGCTTCCTGTCTCTTAAGATCCTCATCAAGCTTTCTTTTCCATTCTTCTTCTTCATTTCTCACATCTTCTTCTGCCTTTTGGCTGCCTCTTGGGCAGCTCTTCTTTTTTCTTCATCTTCTCCCTGCAGCCACCCTACCGCCTCTTGGGCTAACCTTTGGGCTTCTTCATTTCATTTCCTTGCTTCCTCATCAGCTTTTGCTTATTCATCCTGCCCCTTCCCACCTTTGGTGGTGATATTCTTCTTGAACCTTCTCCTTAATGGTTTTATGTTCAATGCACTATGGAAAATAGATTCTTCTCTATCCCAATGGTGGGTGTATTCGAAATGGACGTTGTTCTCTTTGCAGTGTTCAGCCACTTTACTGCGGGAGTCATTCCTTTGGAAGGGCATCTCACCCAAATGGAACTTTTATAGCTCTTCCACAAATTCATCTGCTTTCTTCACTCTGGTGAACTTATAACTTCCTAGCTTGAAAGTCAAAGGGGGATAGGAAGCCTACTTGTGCTCAAATAAGAAGCTTCCTATGCCATCCAGGAAGACTTTCCTAACTACCTCTTTATGAATAATGTAGTCTGTGGCATATTTGGGTAGTAGGGAGGGTGCTCTGGAGCCTCCAAACATTCTGAAGTAGAGGCCATCCTTGGTCAAATAATAATCCGCATATTCTTCAATTACCTGCAATGCCTCTTCCGACATGTAGTCACATTATTTCAGGAAAATGAGAGTATACAAAGGCATGATGAAATGTTCACAGAGCTCCCAGTAATGACTATGGTATTTGTGCACCCATAGTGGCTTGTATGCAGAATAGACAGGCATCCTCTCCCTATCCCAGATGCACCTTAGGCCGGGGAAAAGTTGATTGCACAGTATACAATCAACGAGTATGGAACTCATGTAAAATTCAGACCTCTTTTGGGACACTCCTCCCAAAGCTGAGGCCATACAGGATGAAAGACTATTTGACACTATGTTAGCCCAGTTGAAAATGGTCCCTTGGGTTGCAACAGAAAATATAATGGGTATCCACTCTAATTTGAAGCTCTTTCCATGAGCTCTTCCAAAAATCATGTTAAGCATTAAGGCGATGAAACTGAATGGGGCCCTTAAGCTTGCTGTGTCATATTCTCTCGTTGGCCTGGTTCTGAAATGTTTTCCAGACAACAGCATTCTTTTAAGGGTCTCAACAATGTCCATTCTAATGTTTCTCAGCCAATCATCAGAAAAAAATACTTGTGCTTCTGGTAGGTGGTAGGCCAGGGCTACATATCCTGGGCTATGAGCAGCATAGCCTTGTTTGTCAACATTTTCTAGGATCATAGTGGTTACATCTGCCTAGGGTAGAATCCAACCAATCACTTCAGAGCATGGGAAGAGCTCTAGTCTTGTGGAAATATTCATCAGTGAAGATATCTCTATATTGGCGTATATGCCTTCTTCCTCCAATCCCATATCAGGCACCTCTTAGCGTGTGATCAACCTGTATATCTCTCCCCATTGGTACTCAGTCTATACACCATTTATACACTTGTTGTCCTCATAAATATACTCAGTTTTAGTGACAAATTCCACGTCTGGCTCCTCCTCGACCATAGGGGCCTTCTTCTTTTGCCTCTTCGACATTTTGAGTTCGAAATCTTCCTGTCATATCTGAAATTATAATCATTAATCCATTTCCAGATAAGTTGCAACATTGAGACAACAATGTGCAGTATTTCACTTCATCTATGTTTAACATGACAGAAATTAGTTAAATGAAGCAAATATGTGCAAGCTAACACCACTGTTTACTACCAAAACAGTTCTATCAACAAATCTCGAGCGGGGAAACAAGATCTGCATTAAAGTGAAGAAAACTTGGGCTCTCTGTGGATGCCATGATCATCGCACTATGCGGGAATAACAGAGGAGATTATTCAATTTTTCTATGGTGTTTTTTTTAAGAGAAACATGGTCTTTGTGTCATCTATGGTCTGTCTACGGTTACGCGATGATATAATTATGTGCAGTGATACACTCCCCCACACTGGCTCGGCTTCGAAACCGGTCGTGAACTGGGTCGTTTGAAATAGCGTGGCTTTGGTTCGATGGATATGGAAACACGAAAGGGGGAAATGAGTCTAACATCACAGGGGGGCCATGAAAAAAACCCGTCCCCCAGTGACCTATCATCAAATAGGGAAAACTTGTGCAGACAACGTAACGGTCGTCTGCATCAATCTCCCCAACCACTATGCATAGGGTCGAAAACATACAGCCGCAGAGTAAAACACCCCATGGGAAACCAGACTCACCCCCGACAGTTACTCTACAAGCCCCCATTATATATGCAAGTAAACGACGGGGCCAAGGGAAAACGACAGTAAAAGAAAAACCTAACCGTAGAAAAACATTATCAAACGCTTGAATGGAATGGGATAACGCACGAGAGCCTACCTGGCACTGCTGCGTAACTGGTGGGAGAAAACTATTAAGCTTCCATGGTTGAGCCACCTGGAATGAGGGTACACTGACAGTGGGGGTCCGACCGAGCTCGAGCGGAATGACAGCGCACGAAAACGACAGTGAGCGACAGTTGGAAATAGCAATAGAATAATCCACATGCCCGACCCCATATATATAGTCAACCATAAGTAGTGGACAAAAAATAAAAATTGGATGGTGGAGACAAACAGATCGGATGTCACAAGGACATTTCTTTCTGTAACTTCGGGTGGAAAAACAACTCAGCTATCCGCAGAGCTAACCGGAAGAAACCAATAGCGCATCGGGGCTTCACAAGACTAAACGTCGGAGTGATAGCGGTATAAGGAGCCGCAACGGTGGGAACATAAAGGACATCACGCCCCGCCATGCAAGGTCTGAATCAGACGAGAAAAAAACTAAAAGATCGAAAAGGTAGTTCTTTCTGCGGCCGCAATGGCGGAAACCCAAAACCCAAGGCTCGACGAAACAACAAAGCAGAGCTTGAAAGGTCAATACAATAATCGGTGGGCTTCATAGTTTTCCGTTTGCAACTGTGGAGAAAGTAGTAATAAAATGTTTCGATGTGAAAACCAAAAGTTAGCCGATTGAGACAAATGCGTCAGAGACAAATATCGAGGCCGGAGCTTATTATTTCTCTGCAACGGCGGGAGCGCAAGCAAAGAATCTTTTGATTTGAACACTTAAAAAATGCACTCATAGGCAAAAACAAAAGTGGATCATTTTAGGCATTAGAAACAGTCTTTCTGAAAAGTCATTAAATCAAATCAAAGAAGAAAATCAAACCAATCTAAGCAAAAGGAGGGTCCCAAATTTTTTTGAATTTTGGGAAAATGTTGCAGCTGCAACACCTTCCCTTTCAAATGGAAGTTGATATTGCACTAGAACTGAGTATGGAATAAAGTGTGAGAATTCATATTCCTTGGAGGCATGGTTTGCAACACCTTTGAATATAAGCTTCCCAGTTGAGATATCTGAGATATCCACTAGTGTAGGACCAAATATCACTCGTTTTGGTGAGCCTATATGAGTCATCTGGTATAGAGACAACAAATTTGTAGATAAGGAGGGAACATAGAGTACATTCTTGAAAAATCCATTCTCTAAATTTATTGAACCCTTTCCTTGATATTAAATTTGAGTGTCATCACCCATGTGAATACTTAGACCATCAGTAAGTTGTAATGAAGAGAATTATTCTTTGGATGCAACCATGTAATTGGAGGCTCCTGAATCAATGAGAAAGGCATGTGTTTTTGAAAAAAAATCCTTCATTGTATGGAATATCTCATCATGATCCTTATTTTCACCCTCTGGGAGGGAAATATTCTAATGCTCAAGGACTTTTGACATCTGATCTATCCTCTTTTTCATACAATATTTCTCTGCATGGTTTCCTTTCTTATAGTAGGAGCACTTTTCGTTATCAAACCTATGATATTTGTCCTTCCTAGAGTTTGAGGATTCATTCAATGGATCAAACTCTTCGTTAGGTTCGAATTCAGTTTTTATTTTCTCTTTTCCTTTCTGTTTCCTCCTTGCATGCACATTCTTTGACTCACCATCCAAGAGAGCTTGATTTGGGGAGGATCTAAGAGACCCCATCTGTATCAACTTGTGTTGTTAATGTATTAAGGACTCTTTAAATACATCAAGGGATGGGATTCACTAATTAGGATTTATATTAGGGCTTTTGCCCTTGCTACAGGAAGAAACAACTATCTTCCGTCTATAGGACAGAAGGGTAGGGTTCCTGTTGGTTGAGAAGAGAACCTGCAAACAATATTGAAACTAAACTATGAAACCCTGCATGAAATGGTTAGCAAACAAGAATATGGCTGCAAGAAATCACTGGAGAACCTACAACAAAGCATTAGAAAACAAGCCTCCAAGAAAAATAGGTTAGAAAACTACAATAAACATGAAAAAAACACAAGTATACCTTCTATTTGGGTGGAAATGGGCCACCATGCCCTAGCTTGGGGAAGCACCTCTCTCTTTCTTTAGGATGGAAGCTTGGCTTGTGGAGCAATGGAGAAGAGGCAGGGTGAATGGCTTGAGAGGAAAAGAGTCTCAAGGCACTCACATGGGTAGCATAACAATAGGGAGAGAAGGCCCATGTTTTGAGAGTGACCCCCACCCCTCTATTTATAGATTTTTTCCAGAGATTTAGGGTTTTAAGCCCCTGGTTAGGGCTTTAGCCCCTTTTTGGGGATTTAAGCCCCTTTCTCCCAATTCTTAGCTCCTTTGGGGGTTTTAAGCTCCTTTGAGGGGTTTTAGCCCCTTTTTAGAGGTTTTAGCCCCTATGAGAGATATTTTGGCTCTTTTTAGGGGTTTTGAAGCCCTTTTTCATGTTTTTGAGCCTTAGCAAGGGTGTGGGGGTCAAATGAGGGTTGTACATGGATGTATTTGGGTGGTGTAGGTTACGTAGAGCTCATTGAAGGATTTTTTGGGTTAACAGATTTCCCCCTAATGTGTGAGGGTAGGAGCTCATTTTATGGCTGACGGACATCATAAGATTTTATGAGGAGAGGTGGTGCTTCCTGGGCTGGGGCATGGTGGCTTTTGGTTTTTGTATAAATATGGTTCCCATCAATGGGTGAGATACAAATAATGTGTGACATATAAATGGACGAGGCGGGCATCCCCATGCTCGTAACGATGTGAAAAGAAAAATGTGATCTAAGCTCTATAATACAAGAGTCGATAATGTACAAGTGTTGTTACAGTAGTGGTTTCCTCAATGAGAGGCTGAATACAATACTTATATGAAGAACTACTACATTGGATCCATGGCATTCTCATGGAATGCTATATCTTCATGATTGACTACCTACTAGATCTGGAATGGTACATAGTTGTAGGGACCCACTGATAGAGAGTCAGATTCTCTATGGTACAAATATGTTGCATCAAACATAAATCTATATAGAAGCACTACTGGGGCTTCTGAACACTGTCTCCAACGCAACCCAAAAATCACAAGCAACATGAACCTGTTTGGGTCCCTCAAATAGACTCATAAATGCGCTAGATTTATGTGACATTCGGGGTCTTCGACCAAATGCTGCATGGACCAATACCCTATACGAATCTCAACAATGCGATTATGTGGCTGGAGTCAAGCACGTGAGAAACAACCATCCCAAGAGGCACTAAGGACTCCTCTCAAAGTGGTCTGACGAACTAATCAATGAGGTCAATGAAACCAGGATACAGGGACCTATGGGTCTATCCTCTAGAATATGTGTGTTTTCGTTGATAGAGGGAGACCTATAACTGGCCAAGGCAATGGTGTTTCCTTGACCAAAACCATGAGGGAGATAACCGAACGATGTGAGGCAATCTGAGTGGAGCAACCGAATCTAGTTGTCCATTACTCAAATCCGACTATTATTGTAATAATGAATATGAATAGTAATAATATATTGGATGATGATAATAATTACAAAGGAGGCTCACCTTTATAGGCTTTGAGCATGAAGGGTTACACCCTTTCATATAATTAACTATTCTATTTAATAATTTATTTTATATTCGCTACATTGCCACTCCCTTTAAGGAAGCTTTGTCCTCAAAGCTTAAGTATTTTCCTAGTGTCGTTCTTCATTCTGACTCAGTGTCGGTATTAGAATCAGATGAGGTCTCTTGTGCAGAGACTTGCACTTCCTTTCTATTGATGATTTTGCATTGTATTGTCTCATTGTTCCTACATTTATGACCAGGGGTCCAATTATCACCGCATCGACGACATATGTTTTTCTTATTTTTTGTATTATCAACATAACTATTAGATAACTTTGATCTATTTTCCATTTTGTAGGCATATGATTGAGGTTTGTGGCATTGATGGCCGGGAGACCAAGTATCTACATAGTACTGACATTATGTATCTTTTTCTTGTCGATAATGGCTATCTCCTTTTGTTTTTATTCCTTCCAATTTGCGTTCCGGCTTTTTCTTTATGTCTTGCTACTTCTACGTTAGGTATGTCATGTAACTTTAACTCTTTTTGGAGGTGTGGTTTAATACCTTCTAAGTAGGTTTCAAGTCTTTGCTTGTCAGACAACCCAAATACTTGTGTCGATAAGGATTCCCATTGATGTGTGAATTCTTCAACATTTCCGACTTGTTGTAGTCTAGTAAGTTTACTGAAAAATTCATCTTCTTTGATTCCTTGAAACCTATTAAAAAAATCATTTTTGAACAAGTTCCAGGTGTAGGTAAAATGATCTCTATTCCACTATAAGTACCAATTATAGGCATACCCTTCCATATGCATTGACGCATATTTTACCTTCTTCTCATCAGATTGAATGTTGTAAATTTCGAAGTATTCTTATGATTTGTTTAGCCAAGCAATTGCATTGGTCTTCACTCCCATTGTATTTCGACAACTCTATTTTTTCCTTAGGTGGGTACACTTTGTAAAGACAGTGTTGATTTCCTTTTGCCTTATGGTTTGATGGTGGCTCGGAACTATTGGATGATGAAAGTGACATATCTGAATTGCTTCATTGATGGCGGTGATTTTTAGTTTTTCTTTTCTCTACTATTTTACTTATAGCGTCTATTTTTCTTTTTAATCGTGCCTCCATATCTAGCAGTACTTGTGTTTCTATATCTTGCTTAAGCATTGCATTGTTAATCTTTATTTCTTTTTGCAATTCTTCTTGATTCTTTACGAGTGTTTCCTGGGTGGCAACATGAAATGAGGCATCTAGCATGTGTGGACCACTGACTTGGCCCAGACTAGGTATGAGCCTTTGTAACATCTCAATTAATGTATTATGGTTATGTGTCATGGTGCTCATGTTCTGATTTAAGGTGGTTATGTTTTGCGTCATGGTACTCATTTTGTCATCCACGTCTTTTTGTTTTTCATTTAGGATGTCAAGTTTTTCGTCGAGCCTTCCTTCTAGTACCAAAACAAGATTTTCTTTGAGTAATGTATTGTTATTTTGCATATTTTCCTTCAAGCCTTCTTGGTTAGAGACAATGGATTTTATGTCCTTCTCCATTTTTTTGATCTTATCTTTCAGTTCCTCCATGGTCTTGGACCTTGTATACGAAGGTGTGTATTTCGGTGCTATTTTGGCTTTGGAGGTGAACTAAAAATAATATATTAATTAATTAATTAATTAATATTAATATTATTATTACTTTTATTTATAAAATATATAATATTTTATATATAGTTTTTCTTTGTTTTTTTTTATAATCTATATAATACTTGCTATATAGTTTTTTTTTTAAGTTTTAAAATAAAAAATTTTAATATTATATATAATATTTGATATTTATTAAATATTGGTTTCTTTTTGCAGGGTTTAGGTTTGGAGTGATGGAAGGTCATACGGTGGTGACGTGGGGATAATGGAAAAAGGATGAAATGTTAAGGTGGAGCTGCAACGATGTGACCGAGCAACAAAGGATGGTGGAGATGTAGTGTGGATGTGTTAGGTCGAGGAGGGAAAGAGGCTATGTAGGTGGACAAAGAAGGCACATGGAGTGGGAATAATGGATTGGATGTTGATAGCACGTAGGAGAGGTAGCACGCAGGTTGGGTGTACAGGAGGGTGGATGTGGAAGAAGGAAAGTGCGGTGGTGAGGCATGCGCACACGGGAGGGTGGTTCGTGTTATACCAAAATATTGTCACCATCATGTGATAAGACATTTGACATACCTACTTTCCCTGAATCCCAACCTCTGGAGTGGAAACTCATATCATTTTTCAATCTTTCCATACAAATTCCCAGCACCACTCTTGACCCTTTATCCATACGCGGTACCCTTGTTCACACCGCCCATACTTTGTTTCCCACAAGTAGTGCCACTGCTTATGGCCCTTAGTCCATAAGCGATTATTACAAGAACCACTCTGTCACTGAATTAGAAACACGGTACCTTGAGTAAAAAGGGAAAAAGAGAAGCTTCTCGAGGTTTCTAGATGATAAGCCTTGAGATATCCCTTATCCCTACTATTGTGGGTCTGTTGAGCTTGAGATCCCCCATCCTAGGATCTTGGAGGCCACCTCACCCACAAATATCTCAACCTACCCTATCCATCTAGCCTTATAAATAGAAGCTTATGACCATGGTTGAGGGGGATAACATTTGAGGCATTGTTATGCTATTGGATTGATCACTTGGCCTATATCATTGGAGGGCATAGAGAGAGCTAGAGTCGGAGCTTATGAGGATGATAATGCTTGGTTTCATGGAGATGCATGTCAACACTAAGGCTTGGTTGTAAACTTCTTCATATTTATTTAATGCAAGTTGATTTCTGTCCCACATATATTGTTGATGTTTGATTTCATATATATGTTGTTAGATTTTGTTATCACTCCAGGAAACTCCTCTACGTTGTAGCTCGAGGATGCCTGGTAACTTAAATTATTTTTTGGGTTTTTTCTGAATTGGATCAAGCTGGATAACCTATATAACCTCTCACTCTCAATACTTGCATGAATCTCACTCAATCACAAGGCTTTTAGTTACAACTTGTTCAGTAGTTTGAAAAAAAGGTGCAGGGATGGAGAACTCACCAGGCTGGCAAACTTACACACATAACACATGCATATAAATGGCTAAATCCTGCTGAGGATGGTGTTTATAAATCAAATATCACTAAATAACCAATAGGATGACAGTTATTGGCCCTTTAATAAATATAAAAATTACCTAAATCCACATTCAAGAAATAAACACAACAAAGAAAGAGATGGTTGAACAAATCACAACAAAAGAGCTTATACTTAGAATAAACCAGATGAGACGCTTGATAATGGAACAGGCTCATAAATCCCCAGATTCAAACCTTTATTAATGAAATAATCATGGGTTGTATAGCCTTTTACAAAAGTTACAGATCCTGAAAAACCGATCTGTTTACACCAAGATAATTGAAAGTAATAGTTTTTCCATATTAGGGCTTCAAGCCCTTGCTAACTGTTTGTTTATCTACTGCAAAGATCTAGTTCATTGAGTGAATTTTAAATGACTGAAGTGGTTGCTGATAATCACCACTGAGGTTTTATTGTGAAGTTCCCACCAACCACCAGTGTTTTTGCATTTACTGAAGTGATTTTCCTCATTTAATCCGCTGGATTTTCTCCATCTCGTCGCCGCAGTTTCGGTGCTACAAGTCTCTATTTTCCTACAGTTTATGGTAGCGGTCACTAATCAGAAGCTTTCTTATATCACATCAGTGACCCCAATCTAAATATTGCCACAGTTTCGATGCTCCAAGTCCCAACATTTCCGCAGTTTCCCGACTTAACACCATTGTCGCCGATCGAGGCTTTTTCTTTTAGCTCATTGTCACTCTAAGTCTCTATGCTTCCACTCTCCACCTTTAGCTCATGACAGTTTCTACATCGATGATCAGAATCTGTTTCCTCTAGCCCATCAACACTCCAAGCCTAAATGTTTGCTGTAGTTGTGGATCCTTAATGGACTATTGTGCCGATGATTACTCTATAGTTCTTTCGACCGCCCCGGAGCTGCTTGGTTCTAAACTCTCCAACGATTAGTATTTAGACCCTCCGATCGTCAATGTGTTCATCTATTGTTGTGCTATCATAATTTTTCTTATCATTGATCAGAAGCCGTATTCAGTTTGCTTCATGTCATTGCGGCTCGCTAAGGGGCTAGCTCGCCGATCATTAGTCCCTTAAAGTTCTGACGCCGACACTGCGGAAAATTTTAGCTTTACCTCACCACTGCTTAATCCTTAAATCTTCTGATATAATTTCATCACTATCACAGGTCATTGGAAGTCTGAATCAGAATGCTTAGTCACTATATTCTCTACCATTGCGGCTCCCTAGGGGGATAGCTCCCCAATCGTTCGTCCCTTAAAGTTCTGACGCCGACACTGTGGAAACTTTTAGCTTTACCTCACCACTGCTTAATCCTTAACTCTTATAATATGATTTCATCGCTGTCAGAGGTCATTGGAAGTCTAAATCGAAATGCTTAGTCACTGTATTCTCCGTCGTTGCGGCACCTTTGAGAACTAGCTCGCCGATCTAAAGTCTTCACAACTTTCGATTGATGTTTGAAAAACATTCTGATGGTGTAAACAATTTCAGAAATACACCTATTTGCCGAAGGGGTCTTCCACCTGCTATTTATCTTCCATCTTTCAGTGGCTAATGAGATGTTCTGATCCTCGCCCAAGCCACCGAAAGCTACAACCTTGTGAAATTTTCATAAAAAATAGAGGTCTTCAAAACTATAAGTGATCTTCATATGCTTCATTGCATCATTTAAATTGTTCATAATATCAAAAATAAATTTATTTTATTTGGGAGATAAAAAATTCCTTAGTCACTAACATAGATTAGTAGATTATATTCTAGTTGCTTTGATCTGTTTCGTGTTGAGATTATTGCGAGTACACAGCATGACTATCAAATCATTGTATTCCAGGTATCTACGGCATCTAGGGAGAGTCTTTAACCTCTGTATTCTATTTCTTCTGGATATGAACCATTCATACCAGTGGAACACCTTGCTGTCCGCAGGAGGTGAAATATTCCAGCTAACAAATCTGGCAACTCCGTTGGTGAATGAATTTGTGTATCAGTCATTCTGATCTTCCTTAGTCTGCAACTCTTGTCCAAACCCAGGCTCCTTCTTCAACTCTCTTCATTCAAATCTACTCTCTGACTGAATCCATTTGGGTTTGAAACCTCCAGATCTGTTCAGATCTAAGTCATTTCGGTCTCTTATGCTTTGTTTGCATACTCAATTCAACAGTATTTTCCTTTATCTATCCTTTTCCTGACCGGATCCCTCATTCTTCTTGTGTTTTGGTCATCTACAGGGAACCACACCTATGTTGTGTACAAGAAGCGGTTCCACCAATTGAACAAAGTAGACAGTACGCGGTGCCACCGCTTGTAACATATTGACAAGAAGCGATGTTGTTTGGGAAATGCTCTATCAACACTTGAGAAGTGTGGTGCTAGGTAGGCATCATTCCAAATCCCTTTTCCTTATTTTTCTTTGCAAAAATTTGGATTTTGATTGCTTTTAGTTCTGCTAGTCAGACTTGTGTTACTGAATCTGATGCTTGTGGTTTGAGTTTTTATGGTTTAAGATTGATTTGAGTGGAATTTCAAAAGTTTGATTAATTCTTTTGATTGTTCATCCGTTTCTATGCTTTTTGGTTGTGTTTACAAAAGGATTTCTTGTTTTCTCAAAATCTTAGGGTGTTATTTAAAAATCTCTTTTCGTTTCTGCTACATAGACTAAAAGAAGAACACTAGATTAGCTTCTATGTTTCATTTCTTATTTGCATAGTAAACTTCTTTTCCCTTCCTTTAAAAAAGAAAATTTTTGACTGAGACTAGGATATCATCATTGAGCGTTAGACAATGGTATTTTGATTGGCTTTACAAGATTTCAAAACCTTTATGATCTTTCGTCTCTCATGCATTTAGAGCTATCTCGATCAAAATAAAAATAAAAAAATGGTATTTTTAAGTTAGATTTGCTTATGTTTGAGAAATTTGAAAAAATAGAGTGCATTTGCATATAGGTGTGCTTCTTGTTTTTATTTTCGGAAAAGATATTCTTCCCCTTCTCATTTGCTTCTGGAAAGAAGAAATCAGTTTGGAAAAGTGTTTTCTTGTCTTTGTTTGATGTTCATGACTATTGTGTGGAAGTATTTTTGGTTTTTGAAACAAAAGGAAAACAGTCTCTTTCCCTCTCGTAAGTAGGCATACTGAACGGTAAAGTGAACATTCTGCACTAGTATACTGCATGGTTTTACTTTTCTTTCAAAACCTCATGCATTCACCTAATCGTATAAGTTAAAATTAACGATAGTTGTAGGTTAAAATTTACGTAGTCACTTGAGTGATAGGTTAGAGACATGTTCAGGCATCGTTAAGTGTAGGAGCTGTAGTTATTTGTCAGCATTACATTCCGGGACTTGTTCGGTTCTTCCACGTACCATCGGTATATCGAACGGCCTTTCACGTACCCTTGAGGTATATAGAAAGGTACCTCATGTACTCAATTGTATATCGGAAGGCCCCTTATGTACGGTTATGCATTAGATATCACTACTACCGATTCGAGCTCCCATGTACCTTGAGTATATCGAGAGACCCCACTAGGATACCTTATCCATCTTAGAAAAGCCCTTTGGCGATCTTGTTTGGAGCCATACACCGAAAACAACATTCGGGGAGATTACTACACACGTACTCTCGAGGTATATCATGAGTGGCACCTTCTTGACAATCCTAGTGAGAGACCTGACTTTTGAACTCCTCCTGTCACTTAAAGTATGCTTGTTTTGACCTATAGTTTGTGTAGGGAAGTCTTTTGGTGTGTTTTCTAGATTTTCAAACCCTAGGTTAGATAGGAACTGTACAAACTAGCTGAGTTAAGACAGTCCAAAAGAGTATGGGGCTTGCCACCTGGTTTTATTCCTGGTTCAGGAGAAAATCCTATGGAAGCTATCGACCAAGGAGCTACTACCACCTCCTATGTAGGAGATAATGTGGTTGTGGAAAGTGGAGGACCATATTCTTCACACTCACCTCCCTTGGTCCAATAGCCTTCTCGGGAAGATTCATTATTCCATTCTCCCGTGGAAGGATGTGTTGATGATGTTGCTCACCTCCCTTGGTCCAATAGCCTTCTCGGGAAGATTCATTGTTCCATTATCCCATGGAAGGACGTGTTGATGATGTTGCGCGCCTGGATTTTGGTCCCAATGGTTCATTTTGGGAAATCCCTATAGGTGTTATACACCAGAATGGCACCTCTCCGTCCGAGTGCCGACTTTCCTTATGTCGGCGCACAAAAGGACACTTATGGATTGAGGTTTTCCTAGAATACTATAGCTTGGATTTTATGGAATACATTTCTGCCTTTGTCTCTGCCTGTGACCACTTTCCCATGATTTCGTCGCATGTCGGCACCTCATGGAAGTCACTGTAAAAACACCTATCTTGGAGGACCCATATCTTGAGTTCTGTAACTCCGTTTGACCTCATTTTTGCACCGTTGGAAAGGTATTTCAGTTAGCTAAAACTTTCCAGAAGACACCGAAGTCTGAAAATGCCCAGAAATACCTTAAAAATTCGTTTTTTGTGTATGCGCGACTCTCCTTATGTGCAACCCGCGCATATGCGCGACTCTTGTGTTTTGCAAGTCGCGCATGCATATATTCGCGGGTTGCTCTTGTGTAAACTCGCGTATCATGCGCGGGTTGCCCTCCTATAGACCCGCGCATCTGTTTCTCAACATTAAAACATAAAAACACGCCTTTTGAGTTAGTTTGGGTAGTTATACAACTGACTGCTTCAGTTGTAACCACTTTGGCTTCGCCCCTAACTCTTTTTCATCATATAAATAGAGGTGGGGAGGTTCATGAAAGGGGACTTGGAATTTCTGCATTGTTATGCTGGAGGAATTGGGACTCTCTTTGCCTACACCTTTGCCCTGGAGGTCTTCCCTTGTGTTGCAGAGCTTGGAGGCTGAGTTCTTTGGAGAAGAGAAACAGCAGATCTAGATCAAGGTTTCGTGAGGTGCCAAACTTGAAGAGAAGGTATATTTGTACTTGTTTTCAAGATTAATAAAGATGTGATGTCCTTCTTCTTCCCAAATCATTGTTCAATGTGTGATTGAATCTCTGTTTCTGATCATATGATGATGTTATTCAGATCATTTGTTTCATATTTATTTGATTATTATTGTTTTATATATGGTCATAATGGTTTGAGGAAGGTATAACTTGTTTTGCAGGTCTCTTGGAGCGAGAGGAGCAAGAAGAGGATTGAAGAGAAAGCTTGGACCAGCCTTCAGTTTATCAGGTGTGGACCTTTCTCATCTCTGAAACTTGCTGTTATATGCTTGCTGAACATTGTGCATCTCTCTTTCAACCCCAGTACGTTGATGGCCTCTTAAACCCTAGCCATAGGACACTTTCCTTTACAACAGAACTGGCGACTCCGCTGGGGACTAGCCTTGTCTGTTTGGGGTTTTTCTCTTGGTTTCTTTCAGATTTTGCATTGTTTCAGGTCCTTCTTGCCACTTAGGGACACCTTTTCAGTCTGATTACACACTTCCCCTGACTTCTTTGAGTAGTTTCTGACCTCTTTTTGAGATTTTGTTACCTATGCGCGGGTTGCTGTTGTAGACAGTCGCGTATACAGTATTATATGCGCGGGTTGCTGCACTGGACAGTCGCGTCTCATGCGCGAGTTTCCCTTATAGACAGTCGCGCATGCCCCTGTAAGCAGTGTTTTTTTTCCTCTTTTTGGGATTTTTCTTCTGTTTCTGGGTTGTTGGGTAGGTCTTTTAGGGTCCTCTGCAGGTGCATGACTCTAGGGAGTTTGTGTCATTCTGTTTGTTGTTCTTTATCTATGTGGTGAGCCCCTTTATAGTATTAGGATTTTCTCTTTGCTCTTTCACCTATCTCCTTTGCTTGGTTTGTTTTTGGCTTATGTTTCTGATCAGCCTCTGTTAGTGGCCTTTGTGTTGATTTCAGAA
>LPNX010794104.1:0-133344 GCA_001517045.1 Pseudotsuga menziesii | reverse complement strand
GATGGTGATTCTTTTGATTAACAGCACTGAATCAAGATATCAAGTTTATGTTTCATCAAAACCAATTCTCTGCAATTGAATAAAGAGAAAATTTTAGATTTGAAGAAGACAAAGAAAGTAGATATGAGGGTGGGTTCTAAAGGGTTTTAAACTCGGAAAAGGGAAAAATGTTAGTCCTAATAGAAACATGGCTTGGGTAGGATATCTTCCATACTATACTGCAAAACATGAGCTGATGAATTCTGCCCCAAATCACACTCATCTACAGACCAATTAAATGGTTTATAAAGCATCCCAAGCATCCACAGTTTCTAAGAGGCAGTACCACTGCAGGTATTTCGTATGGGTGACATTCTTGTTACAACAGCCATTATGTGTTTAAAGAAGAAGAGTATGATGATAGTTAGGTCTATAAGAAAACATCTTTGAGGTAAATCCTTGTTAGTGCATCATCAATAAACACTTCTGTGGTTTTCAAACAAGTCAGCTCCTTGTCACTATTGCAGGAAAAAATATATGCACTGATACAACACCAGCCTTCTATGTTAATCCATGTGCACAAGGAGATAAACCTGCATTTGTGTCTTCCCATTGCTTCAGCAGATTCAGCGCTAGATCCCCCTGTTCAAACTGCTTGTTCCTTATATGTAAATAATTCCATGCCTTTTGGCACCTCTTTTGGTTCCTTATAGACTAAATTGAACGAATGTGCTTAGTCAATGTTTTGCAGGTCGTATTGGAGGCCCACTGTATTCTTAGATGGCATCGGAGAAGTCTAAACAATGACTCTTGGCATGGCCTCTGGATTGTATACAGTCCAACAATCCAAGAATGATGTCTCGAATCAGAAATGCATAGTTTCCAATTAATATTTTAATGATTTCACAAACTCCAAGAAAATGAAAAACATAATTGAATGAAAATTCCAGCAAAATCGCTCCATTTGCCACCATTTCATCAAGGAAATTGCAGAACTCCATTAAAGACGGATTTAGATTTTATTAAGGATGTATAAAGACAATGCCACCAATATACTATACTTCCACCTCAGTAACCACCAAAATCATGGAAGCGATTTCTATGATATTAGTGTGAAACAACATTGTTTTAATGGGAGGATAAAGGACTTGATCACCCATATAAGCAGCATGAATTTCCAAAGAGAGCGGGACTTGATCACCCATATAAGCAGCATGAATTTCCAAAGAGGGTGGATCTCTAGAGTAGAATTATGTTTCCAAAAAAAAAATTTAATTTTTTTTAAAAAAATTTCAAAAGGTGTCGCTTAAGCGACGGTTATTTCTGTCGCTTCACCAACGATTAATCTGCATATTCGTCGCTTAAGCGACGGTTTTACCTGTCGCTAAACCGACGCATTAACTGTATATTCGTCGCTTCAACGATGGTTTGCAAGTTTTTTTTCAAAATTTAATATAAATTTTATGTCGGATAACCGACGCCTTAAATTTAACCTCGTCGGTAAAGCGACGGTTTTTAAGTGATTTTTTTTAAATTTAATATGGATTATATGTCGGATAACCGACGATGTATATTCAACTGACGGTTACATAAGTGTCGCTTAACCGATGGTTAATTAGGTGTCAGATAACCGACGACAAGTTTCCGACGCTTATAAAAAAACCAAAGTGTCGTACATGCGACAGGGAAGTGTCGAAAATCCGACATGACGGCCTTCGGATTTTTGGTCGAAATGTAGTAGTGTTAGCAGTCATCTGATAGAAGCTCTCCATATTACGTACCTCTTCCTCTGCTCTAATAGGTTCAATGTATCGAGGACCCTGGAAAGGATCCAATGATGTGATGACTCAAATCTGTTTATTCTCAAAGGTCATTTGTCTTTTCTTCAAATTGATAACAGCCATGTTATCAATTGCCTAATCAATACCTAATAAAGATGGATATGGTCTGCTATCACCAATAATTTCTATGACTTCAAAATTTGCAAAGCTATGAACTCCATCAATATCAACTGGTACTTGCGGTAATAGACCCAGTGGCGATACCCTCTGCTGATTGGCTAGTCGTAGATGGATAGGTGATCTGGCTAACTTAGGGCTACCCATTTGTTCCCATGTCTGTTTAGTAAGAACGTTTACCTCTAATCCTAAATCTAGGATTACCTCATCCATTTCAAACTCTCTAATTTGCGCTGTGAGTCTCATTTCTCTTCCTGTTCTTGTATGGCCCATAATATTATGAGCAGCGCGCTGTGTACTGCTCACAGAAGAAGACTGCTGATACTAATCTATTATGCGTTGAATCTCTCCTATGGCTTTCTCATTTCTTAGGAGTTTCAAGCAGCTCCGCAGAAAGGATTGTACACTTCCTGTCAACTCATCCTCTTCGCACCTTCCATATGTGGTAGCCTGTGATACCTGCATAGGAATAACGCCACAAGTTTTTTTGCTGTGATACACCCCTACGAGGAAATATCTACAATCCTGATGGTGTAGGGTCAGTAAAGAAATTTTTAGCTTGCTGAAATGTTTCTTTGTTCTTCTGCAGGTCAAGTGGTGTAGATTTATCAGTTTCTTTATGCACCCACTTCGGACCTGTATTCTTTTCGGCATCATGTGATGTCTTACTAGTAGAAGCACCACTGCGAGTCACAATATTGACTCTTGGTTCTGGTTCTTTCTGTTCAGCAGCAATAAGCTGAATATTCTGGTTTACTGCTGGCTTAGGATCCTTAATCTTGGCTATCAAGATAGGACATTCTTCTATAGTATGATCATAGGACTTGCAATACTTACATGTTGTAGTAGGGTTCTGATAATCCCTAGCATAATGTCCTATGGCTCCGTAGTTGTAACAAACAATCGGTCCATGGCCATGGCCAAAGCCTCCACCATAGCCTCTTCTTCTGAATCCTCCACCATGGCCATCATGAGCCAGTTCATGTTGTGGTCCTGCTGCTGGTCCTGATGTCTCTGACTGGACTCTGTAGAAGTCATGTTTTCTCTCTATCATGAGATCATAAGCTCTGCAATTATTTTCATCATGTCCTACTGACTTACAGAAGTTACAGTATAAATTCTTAGGAGTTTGTACATACTTCTGAAGTAAAGGGCATTCCTATGGTCTATGTCCTCTTGTTCTATAGATTTCACACCATGGCCCTTAAGTCTGTACTAAGGGGTTAGGAACCCCACTTGCTAGATACTCAACAAATACTGGACAATTATCTTTGGTATGGCCATGTCCTTTACACTTTGTACACCATAGTTCTTGTTCAACCTCTTTTCCTTTCTTAATCTCATGTAACTGTAAGGTGAGATTGGCTAACTGGTTCTGTAAGTTTGTCATACCTGCACTAGCCTCAGCTAGAGGTGAAGCCTCTAGTTTCATTGCCATCTCCAATGCTTCATGTTGCATATGGAGTTTCTGTTGCATTAGTGGAAGTCTAATATGGGGGAGCAGTGCTGCGATGAACCATTCTTTATGCTACTCCAGTGCAAACTCAAAACTAACTTGGTATATAAGAGCTTTAAATTTCTGATCGAAATCCCATACTGACTCTGTGGGTAATTGTTTGATGTCTTTAAGTTATGTGATACATTGCGAATCAGACTTGGGTTTCTTAAATTCCTTAATCATTGCGGTCCTAACCTCTACGAGTGTTCTAATCTGCGCTGATGTATACTTCATATACCATGTTAAGGCTCTTTCTCTAAGTGTAGCGGCCAACTGGACAAGCTTAGTATTGTCATCCTGGATCTATTTAATGGTCCATACAGCTTCACATAGGAACCAATTTTGTTCTGGGTCTTCTACCCATGTACCCCTGAAGATAGGTAATTTCATGTCATCCCCCATTCTGTTTCTACGAGGTGGAATCTGGTTTGCTGTATTACTACCACTTAGCGGTGTAAATGTAGTATGTACTGTGTGTGAACTACTAGATGGAGTTCCTGCGGGATTATTCTGAGTCCCAGTTTGTTTCTGTGGTGTATAAGGGTGGTAAGGGATACCCCCTATTGTTCTTTCTCTATTACTTTGACTATGTTCTCTAGTACTGTCTAAACTGTCTTCAAAGAAGGAAGATCTAAAATCTACTTTATATCTCTTACCGCTACGTGTACATCCAATTTCTTCAGAATCACTCTCAAACTCTTGTGAAATTACACTTACGTAACTTATTCATCTGAGAATATATCCAGTACTCCTTTTTCATAAAATAACATCCTAAGGAACAAATTTAAAGAGTTCAAGTACTTACCGCGATATCCTTTGAAGAAGTATCTCTTTGCTTCGCTGAAACTCTTCCTTTGATCAACTGCAAACTCTGTAATGAAACCTTCCAGCAAACTCGCAAGCCAGAAGTCTACTGCCCGCGAAATGGGATTATCTACTCTCTTTATGGTGTGAATAAGCTCCAGTGTCTAGACAATGTTCCTTTTCTTCTTGAATACGTGCTTATCATTCAACTTTGACAACCAATCGTACAACTAATTTGCATAGGTCGCAAAAAATATCTCATGTAGGTCTGTGAAGATATGTTTCTATAACCAGTCCTATATACTAAGCCTAGGACTCTTTTTTTCTTTCGCAGCAAATTCTCTTTCCTTAGACTCAACCCACTGGTTAAGTTCTTCTTTAGTAGGATGCCAATAGAACATCAGCTCTTTAATTTGTTTAAAACCGGAAATGGAACCAATTGTTGGTCTATACTATGTAGACCGGGGTTTACTTTATTGTACCAACAAAACCCCTAGCTCACTGGCCCTTTCGGCAATAGACCACAGATCGTCCTGAAGTCTCACCCGAAGTGATCTTAAATGGGTTGGCTGAAGAATCAGGTTTCCTCAACCAGGTTTTCTAGCTTCCTTGGTTCTCTTGACTCTACTTAACCAGTTGAATCTCTCAGCACGGGATGTTTCTCTTCCTAGCTAACTCTACTACAGGACTAGATCTTATCGCATCGCAACTTCTAGGACGATGCACAAACTTACTCTTCTGCTCAACTCTTAACCTGCAATATCTCACACCGCAGCTCCTCCGACAGTGCCATATCGCATTTCTACGCCGCGATATTTCCTATAGTAAGACTTAATATGCTCATCAACTCTCAAGGTCCAGAGGCTTCCTTTCTGGGTATAATAGCTCAGTTAACCTTCATCAAGGTGTTAAACAACTTCACTTAGCCTCTACAGTCTAACACGCTTAACATTAATCACGCTCAACTTGCTGAACTAAATATATAGTAGTCACTTAACACTGTAACTGTTAGCTGTCATGAATCAAGCACTAATAAACTGATATATAGAATACTTAACACATTCAACTCACATTTAACCTTCCAGGTTACTACAACTGAAGGATAGCATACATACATTCATTAACTGATAAGCAACGTTCATGTAATGAATAACAGATAGCAAATAAGTATAGCACAATCACATGACACAGTTGCACAACACATGGGTTTTACGTGGTTCACTTCCAGGGAGGAAGCTACATCCACAGGAACTATGTTTATATTATATCTATAGAGAGTAACATAGTTTCGCTGCAACCTCTTATGCATCTTGAGATCTTCTAGGAAACTCCATGCACTCAGCTAGAGCCCTTCTCTCTTACATCTCTTCTCTTCCTATTATGCTTTCTTCTTACAATATATCCTCTCTCTCTCTCTCTCTCTCAATCCCTGCAGATTGTTACATTCAGGCTCAAGGGGCCAGCCACTGGTTACAGTAAGATAACTACAAACTTAACAACAGAACCAGATCTCGACTCTTTCTCCAGGCTTTACAATACTGATGACAACTAGTAACAACCTAAAACCCAACCTTGACCAACCTTTTACAATAAAAAATACATGCTTAAATAGGTGGCCTGAAGGTGTCACCGTCATACAAAACTGTGGGCCTATCCCAACAGTAACCCAAAACCCTAACTGTGACAGTCAGCCTATATGTACTTTGAACTGCCGCTTACTGGTCACACCGCAGCTTTTTGCAGTCTTCCATGATGTCCAGCACTGATCGTGGGTATGGGCACCGCTTCCTTGGTTGCTCCCCTTCTGTCCTTTGTCTTTAATACCTCGGCTCGTTGCTCCTTATCCATTCATAAGGGTAGCTGAGCCCTCCTGTCATCTCCGCTGCCTTAAATGCAGTGGTTGAGCTCTCTTCTTGGCCGCTTCAGGTACTGTTTCCTTTGAATTTCTTGTTCTGATATAGCAACTTTTCCTATAGCTGTGGGGACCTGCTCCAACACCATGCTCCTCCCAGAGGGAGGACAAGGTTGGTGTCACCTCAAAAATATATCCTAGCATAAGGAAATTTTTCCAGTGTCGGTAGCTGTAGCCCCCACCATAAGTAGAATTCATCATCATATACACTTTGAACTGATCCACCGCCTCCCTGGTGGAGGAATATTTCCCCCCACCTACTCAGTCTAGGATGACGGAGAGAACGAACTGGTAGCGGTACTGCAGGACTCAAACTGGGCACCCTCTCAAAGGAAAAGGCCACCAATATGGTAGAATAACTGTAGTTTTTTCGTCAGCCTCTTTTACAATCAGAGAGTTGTTTCCTCATTATTGGGATCACTCCCAAACACTAGTCATATAGGGCTCCCTGTAGACAGTCCACTGCAAGTCTCATTTTGTTTCGAGTTGTAAGGTGAAGTGATGATGACCCTGCAACTCTCACTATAGTACTTGCCAACACTTGTAATGGAAAGCTACGAATATAAACAATAGGGATGCAACTACCCCTCTTTTGAGTACTAGGTGCATAGTATGCATCTATGTAGTTCTACACACTTATAAGGTTACCGCCTCTACTGGTACCTTCTAAGCTAACCGAAGCTCCTCGTCGTGAAAAACCAAAGATAAAATAGATGTCTTCCAAGGTAATCTCTAGAAACTCACCTTGTAGGTCAAACATACCAAGATCATGATCCCAATAGTTTATCATAAAGTCTAGTAGGAAGACATTGGATCACATAGGTGAGGTACAGAAGAATTTCAGCAACCCTCTTTGCTGCAAATCATTTACCATGGGAGCATTTCATAGAGCTTATTGGTCCATGTCTTCATGCTCCCTCTCCCTCCACTCCAACAACATGTTTCAATCTAGTAATAAGCCAATGATCAAACATTAAATTCATAGAAAAAGCTTTGATTTTTGCCATACATAACCTTTTCATACCTCGTGCAGTGTACGCGACTGTCCTTCGGACAAGTTACGTATTGTATGCAACTTGCTTTCAGGGAACCCGCGTACAGAACGCGTGTATGTGACTGTTGATATACCATACCTGCCTACATAGTGTAGCTTCTTTAAGGATGGTTGAAAACATCAATTTTTGCCAAAAATTAAAATTTGCTTGGATCAAATGAAAGAGCATGGAGAGTATATTTACCTGGAACTTGCAGTTTTGAGAATTGTCCGTCGAGTTGTCCACAATGAGCAATTAAAGGCAGAGGTAAAACTTGTCTATTTTGGCTAAAAGGTCAAATGGTGAGTTTTTGATTTCTATTTTGAACTATTTATACAAATATTATTTCAAAAGTGGGTTTTAACCTATAGTTCATATTTTTTATAAAAATCAAACTAATACCATGTCTTTTTTCTTCAATGTAATAGGTCCAAGGTCATTTGAAGTTGTTTTTTTCTCATATAGGATAGGATTTCAGTCATTCATATGCATTTTTTCATTTATACCTAATCTGTCTTAACCCTAGAAATACTACTTTTACCACGAACTATGGTATTTTAACCATTAGACCTTGTCTATGCCATTGTTCTTCCGTGGATAGGGATTTGCTCACATGAGTACCCTAAATTAGATCACATTTATTGCCTTTTGGTACTCATGCTATTTTTGTCATAGGTTCAGGGGAGTATTAGATATTTTTCACGCCAAATTGAGCCTCATTTTGGTCTCTTTTTACAAGCTATCCTTTTAAAGACTCCCCTCCCTTATGGAGTTTCTTTAGGCCTAGGTCTAACTCCTCAAAATAGACTTGATTGTCGAATAAACTTGTCCATTCGAGCTTGTTAAGAATATGTGAATGGGAATCCACATTTGTGGTAGGTTATCTCTTTCTTGGACCATGTGGAATAATATGGGAAAGGATCACTCTCTTTTCTACGGAATTGAGAAGAGTACTCTCAAGCATAGGTTTATTATTTTTCCGGACCTAAGGGACTAAATTTATGGAAAAGGAACACCCGGTATGAGCTTAGTTTTCTCTTTTTCATGCTCTGGACCTAAACATGAAAAGTATTCCGAGTGTACTTTATGTTTTTGTCATGCTCGTTAAACAACAAGAACAAAACATCGAGTTTACTGTTGTAAGCCCCATTTCTTGTACTCAAATGTATCTTTTCGAGTGATATTGCTTTCCTTCACACTCGTAAAACTCAAGCTATATGCTTCCCTTGAAGGATCATTGGGTATGTGGTAATTTAACCTTTTTTGGACCTCCCTGACTAAGTACGAAAAAATTTCAACTTTTCTTCGACAGAATTTAAGAGAGTTCTTCTGTGGTATGTTGTATACTTTTCCGACCTTAGGAGACTGAATTGGATGAAAAAGGACACCCCTGGTGTCTTCTTCAGAGTTTTCAGACTCTCTAAATATGAAAAAACAAAGTGAGAATGTACTAGTTCGGGCTCATAAAATCCACGAATCAGTGACATTATCAAGCATTACTCCCTCTTCTCTTCAATCTTTTCAAAAATGAAGAGAGAATTGAGTTGAATTTCCTGGACTCGTTAAAATGTAACAAGAAATATAAGGAAGAAGTTTCCTTTTAATTCTCAGTCGGTGGCAGCATGTCATCCTTGAACATAGCACTCTTTGTACTTTCTAATACTCATGTCTCAATGTTCACTTTCAGTTCAGCTATCACTTTGAGTTTCTTACTCCTCCACTTATCCATTATACCTGGGGAATCTGATCATGTCTCCTACATGACAAATAAGTCTAGTTGTATTATCTGCAAAGTTAAAAGCTACCTTGGGTCATCTCTATGTCATGCTCACTGTTCAAGGATTTATCCTTGCATATGATCTGTATCCTGATCCCATCATTGTCCTATCTGATATTACTTGTGTCTCCCTTGTTTTATCCAGTTCCTAGTCACTCTTGTGATCTGTTGGAGGATCTATTGCCTTCCTCATCACAGTATGGTTTCTCATCAGCACTTCCTGACAATGAAGACCTAGAGTTTTGACGATAATACCTTAGGATTCACTTTAACTATTGGTGAATTCCTTTGCTTCGGTTGTCAATTATCACCTATTGGTTGACAATCTGTTGAATCCTATCCATGTTTGACTTCAACATATCTATTCACATGGCCTAGACTGTATTGGTTCTTTTGGATTTTTGATGAAGACCTTAGGTTCATAACCTAAGTTGCGCAAGACTATGTTGTGTTCACTTACACAGTTTCCAAATATTTGAAGACTCATCATTATTTTATCTGCTGGCTTCAATCCACCTTTGTAATATACGTGGTATTGAACCCGTATCATATGATGTACTCAAATATTGTAAAGGAGCTAGTGTTCCAGTATATTGAACATGGAATCCTTAGATATGATTTTGTATATCAAATTACTATGTATTTTTTTCAGGTACTTCCTCTACTCCATTGGACCTCTGAGTTCTCCAAGATAATGATTATAATGTATTTCAGCCATCGCTTCCCTCTAACCTCACACATTATGGGGCATTTGTTAGCAACCCAAATGGCACTTCTCCATCCAAGTGTCAAGATTCTTTATGTTGGTACACAAAAGGACAATTTAGGATTGAATTTTTCCAAAACAGTATATATGAGAATGACTTTGGATGCATTTACCCTTAAACCAGCTTGCTATATATTTTTTCTAAGTGTTTTTTTGCGTACGCGACTATCCTAATTGCAACTCATGTACTGTACATGAATATTTGAATTACAACCCATGTACACTAGCGTACGCGGGTTTCCTTAGAGAAACTCGCATGTCATACACGGGTTTCCTATATTAATAGTCGCGTATATCTTAGTTTGGATTTAAAAAATATAAAACGCGATTATATGAGATTAGTTGGGCCCTAATCTATAACTATCCAAACCGTTTCAACCACCCCAGCCCTTGAAACCACTCTATTTCCCAAAGTATAAATAGAGGACTTGGGGTGGGTAATAATCAATCAATATTAGAGAGCAAAGTTACGCTGGTGATATATCTTAAGAAGTCTTGGAGAAGTAGAACTTAGAGTCCTTTGGTTTCGGAGGATTCCTTGTCTCAGAAGCTGGGTTGTACTCTTATCTCATTCACTAATTATTAGTAAAGAGAATTCTTCTTCCAACCTTGTGTTGAGTCTATTTAATGTATTGTGGTTAATAAATGTATTTGATTATATGTTTGATATATTGTTTATCTAACCTCATATATATATATTCATGAGATATTACTTGAAGGATTCGCTCTTTGTAGGTGAAAGAGGTGCATCCCTAGAAGCTTTAGAGAGAAGAGGAGCGAGAGAAGATCAAGCTTGGATCAACCGTCGGTAATCGGGTAAGTCAATACTTTCTTCCTATTCCCTTTCCATTCTCTAGTAAATCTGATTGTCTACAAGTTAGTAGTAAGTTGGTAACCCCATACCCTAGGTTACAAGGGTGCTTAATCCTAAACAACAATGGGTCATTGTCTGTCCCTTTCTTCAGTACGAATGGATATGATGTGATCTCATTTGATGCCAACAAATCATGATATTCATACTTCATCTTCATCATGTAAGGAACTATGTCAAGGGTGCATTCCATCCCCTCTGGTATTGTCGGCATCCTGACTAAATACCTATTATTCTTCATCAACTTTCCTGGCTTGGCACCAATTCTACATGGAGGAACATATCCAAGGATGTCCACACTAGACACCTTCCCTGGTCATGGAGTCCTTAGCTCCTGATGTCAATGGTCCCTCCTGCTCTACAACTTCTACCTTTACCCATGCATAATTTCTCATCGTTTGCTTCTTTGGCACATGGGACTTGGGTCGATGAGCCCCCTCTTCTTCTTCGAGATTAGTGATGAGCCCACTGGCATGCTGTCTATTTCCTATTCAATAGTCACCCCGAAAACTTCTGAATCTCTCCCACTGGAAATATCTATGGGTATTGTCTCACTTGACATTCCTCACAATTTCCCAACAAATTCTCAACACTGCACCTCAACCTCACTCTGCTCTGCAACTCAACTCCGTAACTCAACCTTCATAGCTCTGTAACAACTTTAGCAACTCAATCTCCATAATGGTGATTTCAAACCATGACCTGTCATTTATAGCATGGATTCAATCATGTGAAACATATCATAATCATTATGACCACATCCTCCATTTACTAGCCAAATCTATCACTGATCCTCTCGATCTAATGGTCGAATCCGCCATTAATGCACGTCTCGTCCAAGAGTGTTGCTGGACAACTAGTTTAACTACTATATTTACTTCCAATTTGACTCTATCGTGTCCCTCTGGACATCATGACATGGTTCCCTAATTGTGACCTTGACACCTTTACTTGTGTGACCACTTGCTCCTAGTGTACCAACCTCCTCATTACCACCTCATGCAAAACCAAGGATTTTTTTTTCATCTTGCGCAATGCCTCAAGCATTGCATGGCACTGGGCCCTCCATGTAGGGATTCAACTGGATACCGTTCACTAAATTAGGCAACATCTTAGCATCTAGTTGTTGCAGTTGTACTGTGCCTCCCTCGGTAATGAAATTGATAACATAAGGACCCAGGAAATGCATTTTCAAATTACCTGGTTGTTTAGAGAACTTACTGTCATATAGCAGCACCAAGTTTCCTTGTTGAAAATGTTTGTTCTTGATGTGTTGATTCTGCCATGCTTTATGTCGATCCTTCTCAACGCGCTGGTGAAATCCTGCGACAAAATGGTATTCTACTAGCTGCACCAACTGAGCTAGGCATTCTTCCAATGCTCCTTCGTCATCCATTCCTGTCGTTGCTGCAATGCATAAACTTGGAACAATATACTCCATTGGCATGAATACCTCCTTCCCATACACCAACTTAAATGGTGTTGTCCATGTTAGCCTTTTGTAGGTAGTGCAATAATCCCATAAGACTATTGGAATCTTCAATTCCAAGTCATCGCGATCCGCGTTACAAATATTTGTGAGCACATGCTCCAACACCTTACTGAATGCTTCAATTATTCCATTAGGTTGCAGATAATAAGGGGTACTCTTCTTGTGTTGTATCTGAAACTCCTCTATCATTGCACTGATGGTGCAACTGATGAAGTGACTCCCTGATCGCTCATTAATATCTAGTGAACACATTGTCAAATAGGAACCTTATTGTCGTCACAGTGGTGCAATCTACAACTAGGAAATATGTCATTGTAATAATGTATCCCACACCGGTTCTCTTTCAGGGTGGGTTTATTGGTCCCACAAATTCTACTTCCCATTGATCAAATGGCTATAGCATCATCGAAGGTACCAGTTCCATCTCATCCCTTTGTGATGGCTTCCTAGTCCTTTGACAAACATCACAAGTGCTTGTGTAGTCTATTGCATTCCCATTGAGAGTTGGCCACCAAACCCCTATACGAAGTACCTTCCTGGAAATAGCGCGACCTCCATAGTGGCCACCTGCAACTCCTGCATGTGCTTTTGCTAAGACCCTTTCTTGTTCATGTGGTAGGACACATCGTCATAGGATCTATTCGGGTCCCATATTATATATTTATCCATTAATCAACTGGAAATTCATGGCTCGAACAACCAAATGCTTATTTTGATTTGTAGTGAGCCCTTCTAGTGTTGTTCCGATCACAAAAACTGAACTATTTTCTCATAATAGTCGTCAACCATTTCAACCCTGAATAGTTGCAAATTAGGTAACCCATATTCAATGTTTGTTGGTTCTTCACCTGCCTTAATTCAGGACAAATGGTCAGGTCCTGCATTCAAATGACCTAGCTTCACAATTATCTCAAAATCAAACTCTTAGAAGAGGAGTAGCTAATGGCATATCTTCCCCCCCAACATAGGCTTATTCACCAGGTATTTCAATGCAGAATGGTTAGTGAACATATTGAAATGACCTTCCAATAGATAGTTTCTAAAATTTTGTAATGCATAGACCATTTCCAACCCCTCTCTCTCCATTGTGGTATAATTATTCTCCACAGATGACAGCTTCTGACTGACAAAAGAAATCAGATGATCAATATCCCCTTTTCCTAGTTTCTCCAATACCACTCCTATTGCGGTTAACGACGCATCGACATGGACATGGAACTCCTTCGTCCAATCTGGAAAAACAAATATTGGTGTTATAGTGATCTTCATCTTCAAAATGTTGAAACGTCCTTGACACTCCTAACTCCATGTGAACTGCGATCCTTCTTCAACAACTTCTCCATAGGTGTCGTGATCATGGAATATACTTTGATGAACTTGAGATAATATCTTGTATGGAATAACTTCGCTCTAAGTTTCTTCACATTCGTAGGTGGCGGCAAGTTCAGAATCAACGCAATCTTGGCTGGATTGACCAGCAATTCTTCCTTACATACAATGTGCCCTATCAACATCCCAAAGGGTGCACGAAATATGCACTTCTTTGAATTCATCTCAATATGATGTTGTAAAAATATCTGCAACATCAATCAAAGATTCGCAAGATGATCCTTCACCAACCCGTAAACTGTCCAGTCGTCCATGTATACGTCCAAGAAATTTTGGATAAAATCCTTGAATGTAGCAGCTACAATCTTGGAAAATATCGCAGGTGAATTATTTAGTCCAAATGGCATCACCGTGTACTGATAACATCCCCATTCATTAAAAAAAAATTCTTATGCTGATCCTCTTTTGCAATATTTATTTGATGATAGCCATAAAATCCATTTGTAAACAAATAGATCTCTTGACTGCCCACTCCTTCCAACACTTCATTAGTAAACGGTGTTAGGAATGGATGATGAAGGCATGGGTGTCATTCAACTTTCTAAGATCAACACATATCTGAACCTCACCCATATTCTTATCTTGCACACCCATAGGACTGATCCATTCTAATTCTTCAACTAGTTCTATGATTCATGTTTCCAACATCCTATCGAGCTTAGCCTTTAATCTTTCCTTGTATTGCGGATTCAGACGATACAAACACTATCGCACTGGCTTCGTATATGTGGCTTCAGAGGGATATTCATCTCTCCTAAATCTCTTAGTATCCCCTTCATTTAAGAAAACTTTGTTGAAAACAGATCCTAAAACTCATGCAATAGATCAGTGATCTTTTCCATTGTCTCTTCATCCCAGTAGTCTCCAATATTCATGAACTTCGGTTCCTCCTTTCTCCCAATGTTGACTTTCTAAATATTCAATGGCTGATTGATTTTATCTATCGACATCTCAGGAACCAGGATATCCTGACTTCCTTTTGTCTCTAGAATGTTAATGTTCCTTGGATCATCACCATCTTCAGGCCCTCATGTCACGTTGTAACACTCCATCATCGATAGCATCATTGGTTCTTCATACGGGTCCACATGATATGTGACTAGAAATACCTTCTAGAAACAACATCGTGGATATTTTGTACTCCATTATGAATCAAGGGATCAGTATCCGAAAAACTAATGGTGTGACTGAAACAGATTGACAACTCTTCCCATGTTATAATATCTCTATGAAGCTCGACTGATACGTACCACTGGCATGGAATTTCATCCAACATGTGCATAAAAGCATGTACCTACTCCTCTTTTTGTTGCGACACCCACATGGTCTGACATGCAATTAGAAGACCGTTGGGATTATTCGTCCCATCATACCTCTCTGCTTGGTATTATTCTGCTTCGTTGAAGTGAACTTCCATTAACCTACAACACTACAACCAGCCATTGATCAACTTCTTATGGGTAACCCACCATCGTGATGGAGTAGCCTTTAATGCTTCATCCAATGCCAACAACCTATGTGGTTCTGATGCCCTATCTTCAAAATAAACATGAAATTTAGGTAAATCAGGCAGTATTTCACATACTGGAAACTCAGCAATATCTATTGTGACTCATCATAGTGACTGAGTAATTAGGCCACACTTCTAAATCGATACCTCATGCATTCAATTCCACCAATCCTCCAAGGCATCATCAGAGTGTGAAGATGTGGATCTAGAGCTTCACTAGCCCATCTCTCTATTGGAAGTAGGGTGGATATAGTCTTCTAAGATGTTTTACACCTTATCCCATCCTCCTATGACTTCTTCCTTAACTGGTTCAACATACCTTCTTCCTTCATTTGGATTCATTGGGGTTGTGACTTTGATATTGCGGTTCTTGAAATTCATTATGTGCTTCTTGAATTTGATCACCACCAAACTATCATTGTCCCATCCAATCCCCGGCACTGTGGGCTATGAGTTTCTTCCATCAACAATATTAATAACATCAAAGTCTACACAAGTCCTCATTCCTTCACTTTCCACTGCTAGATGCGGAAATCGCCCAATTGGTTTCACTCTAGCCTAGTTAGCCAATCACAGTTGCTCAGGGGACCAAACTAGATGTGGGATCCCCATATTATACCATGTCTTCTTTGTCATAATGTTGAAATCCAAGCCTAGATCCAGAAGGACTGAATCTACCTCGTAATCCCCAATCTAAGTATTCATTAGCATCTATTTTCCTATTTTCTTCTTGTGCAGGGAGTTCACAGCAGACTCCCTCCTCTCTTTCTTTGGTCAATGTAGCAAACTCACAATCTCGGTGAGTGCATAAGGTTATTTTTCTAGCGATATAAAACTTTCAAAGAAGTTTTTCTAGGTACCATGATGTCGCGATGGTCCTGCTACCAAAGTTGAATAAAAAAAGGTGGCATTTCATAAACATAAAAATTACCTAAATCTCTTCTTATTGCATCACGTGCTTCATAGAATGTATCCCTCTCAGAGTCAACATCAAATTAAACCTTATTCTTTCCAGCTAATCAAACTTATGGAATCTGGCCATCATCTCTTGTTGTCGCACCTCCATGAGTAATGACAGCAACATCAATAGACTGAAATATGGTTTCTACTGAGATCTTTGCAACCATTGGTCCGTGGTTCTGGTTTGGTGGAAAATTCGCTAGCTGGTTTGCATTTTGATTTACATTTTGGTTCTGATTATGATTCTAGTTCTACAACTATGGAGAATTCCTTGCTTGCCACTTCGCGATCAGTTTTGAATAGTCCTCAAAAGTGTGATCTACAGTGATACAATAAGTACATTGCAATTGTAGTTTCGGGCAATATCTTTGATAATGCCCCAACAGTCTGCAATTGTAACATTGTATAGGCCCATGATCTCATCGTCCTCCTCGACCAAAACCTCCACCTCATCCTCCTCAGAATCCTCTATGGAATCCTTCTTGCTTCTAATACTGCGATTGATTGAACTTTTGTTGTAGTGGGGGATTCATTTGTGGTTTTGCATACTTCGGTTGAGTGTATGGTTCTTGAGTATACTACAACTGCTGCAAAGCATATTGCATCTATTTTTACTACACCGGTGGCAGAGCAAACTACGGTTGTGGCATGAACTACGATTTTGGTTGCGACTATGGTTGTACAACCTGAGGTGGCTTTTGTGGTGGTAGTCTCTCCATTGATAGATGGTATTGTCCCTTCACATAATATACATCGATCGTCCTCTACTGGAGAAAATCATATGCTTGAAAATCCCTGTCTTCATGCCCAACAGATTGACAAAATGTGCAATACAAATTTTTCGGCTTCGAGACCATATTCTGCATAAACACATAGTCTTCGTGTCAATGCCCATGAACTTGGAATATGTGGCACCATGCCATGCCTCCATGAATCAATGGATTTGAAGCTCCTAATAGCATGTAATTTCAAAAATCTGGGCATTGATCCTTATGGTTTCCTTCCCTATGAAATCGACTACACCAAATTTCTTCACAACGCTCTCTTCCCTTCTCAATTTCTTGTAATTGGATCGTCAGGTTTGCAAGTTGCGATTGAATTTTATTCATACCAACTCTAGTTTTTCCAACAGTTGAACCTCATAACTTCATCATGATTTCCATATCCTTGCTTTGTGTCGCAATATTTTGCTACATCAAGGGCATATTGATATGCAGTACTAATGTCGCGATGAACCACTCCTTGTGTTGTACGCCACTCATTCCAAAACTAACTTTCACCATCAGCTTCTTGAATTGTGTATCAAAATCCCAAATAGTCTCATTTGGATATAGCTTGATCTCCTTTAACTCTATGATATATTGCACTTCATATCATTTTTGAACTCCTCAATAGGTCCTTTTCTGATCTCAACCAGAGTCTTCACTGGAGTCCCCGTGGGATCTTCTGTAAACTTCATGTACCAATCCAGTGTGCAACCTTTAAAGGTCATCGCTAATTGACCCTTCTTAACATCATCATCATGAACGTGTTTTATAGTCCAAACTACTTCACATAGAAACCAGTATTGTTCAGGATCCTTAGTCTTGTTCCCATGAAACAGAGGTAACTTTACATAATCTCTTGCCATACTAGGCCTTCTTCCCGCGTTTGCAGATCTACTACGATTATAGTGTTGATGACACATTGGAAAACTTGGTGTTGAGCTTGTATTTATTCCTGAGTGTGGTGCAGTGCACAGAGGTGTGGGTACATTGTTTCTCTGAGTTGGTCTTTCTTCGGTCTTGGGCGTAGCTTGATCATCTCCTTCCTCATTGTAGGGTTGCTTCATCCCTTTTGATATTCTTGCGTAGCCTCTTGTCTTGGTTGCAAAAAGACTCTCTCCTATCCTCTGCCTCTTCTCTTGCTGAAACCTTACTCCACTTCACAGAAGAACACTTCCTTCCTCAGCTTCGCTCACATTCTTGTCATAACTCCCATCCATATACCCCATATCATTCTATCCAACCCTCATCGCCATGGTATCCACAGCCTCCACACACTAGGTCTCTACTCATCGGATTTCATCTTCAATATTCCTTTTTCACATATGAGCATCTTAATCCACAGTTGAAAAGATAACATAAACCTACATCTTGGTCCTTTGAAGAACTCTCTTTCCACATCATTGTAAGACTTGGCTGTGTCGACTATGATCTCAAAGATGTAGCCTTCCAAGATGTTTTCAAGATAAACTTTGATAGCCCTTGAAACCCTATTATCTAACTCTTGCATTTGTTGGATCAGATATGGGGTCCAGCAAGTGGTTTCACCTCCTTCGAAATTTGTCTTTTGATAGGTCAACTATGCCAACCACTCATACAAGATGATCGAAAAATTAGATAAAAAGTACTCATGGAGATCAAAATATAGGTACCTTCCCAGCCACTGGTTTTTCATCAATATAGGGTTCTGATTCTTCTCTGCCATGAATTCCTGAGCCTTCTGGTTGAACCAGTCTTGAATTTTTGGTCTTATCGGATGCCACAACATGTCCACCTTCTCTAAGCACTATGGTCCCAACAACAGAACCATTTGTTGAAACATATCCGTTGATAGGGCTTCACTTTTTGTCAACACCCTTAACTCAATGACCTCCCTAAGCACTGGCCCAAACAGGATTTACCCTGTCTAGCAACACCTATGGAGCAGATGAGGTCTCACCTAAGATGTCCAAGGGAAAACTATCGGAACCATGTTTCCAAAGTAAGAAGGAGGGTTTGTGCATATATTTTTCAACTATCACACCATTACTTCATAGATCCAAGGATTGGTTCATGTATCATAAATTCATATCATCACTCATCAGATCATCAACATATTCAAATTGTACCAGGAGAATGACGCATAAATAGATCAACCAACATAACATTATTTAAAACAAGAAATAATTGCATCATGTAGAAAGAAGAATCATATTGTGGCTCATTTACATTATATTGCAGAAAAACTGGAAAATAGTAGAGACAAAACACATTGTTTTCATCACAACTCCATCATGTCATATTACTTCGCATCAGATCACAAGTTCTCAAAACAACATAGATAACAGTCTTCCACTCTTGCATACACTCAAAGATGATATATTCAACATTACAATCCTAGATCTATTTATAGGCTTGTGCCTTTTACAATATGGTCCACTTAAATCAACTTCCTAACTACTTGCACCAAAATCTACAAAATAATGACCAAAATCTACAAAATATGACCAAACTGCCTTGTGTGCCATCTTTTGCCTTGCACATCAACTTTGACCTTGCGCATGATCCTCGTTGTTGCATAACTAATTATTCTCAAAACTTCCTGCCAACAATAATGATCCTATTGGTGGATTTAAATATGGCTATATCCCAAGAATCAATCCATGAAGGAAAGTATCTCATTTCTGACACAAGAATATATAACCTAGTTTATGAACGGGGTGGGATAATTGTCTTTTAGACATGCTAGATTCAAATATCGAAATCTAGTACAAACACATATGGTGCCTTGATTTTATTGACTAGAGTGGGGTTGGATACCCATCTTGTATATGCAATTGGATATATGAATATGGATTTATGCAATTTGTCAATATTCGTGTTAACAACCAGTACTTTTGAAGGGAGAATATGTCTTTTTTTTTGTTACAATAGTGTAATATTCGACCATGTATCAATATGGTGCTCAGCAATGGAGGGGTTGAGACTGGGGAATTTCAGTAAGAGACCAAGTGAAAAATGTCACAAAACTATTGAAAGAGTTCTTTGTCGGAAGAAATATATGTACGATTACAAGGGGCAGCCAAAAGAATGTTCTCAATGACATTTAGTTTAACCAAAATTTCCACGTAGAATGTGGGAGTGATATTTTCCATATTACTTTGTTTAAAGGAATCCAAGGATGGGATCGTCTTCTTAAGCCAATCAACATCACCATGACAGATAAATTCTTTCGACTCATTTGAGAATTGATTTGAAGATGGAGATGGGAGATGTGGTTCCTTGGGAATGAGATATGTGTGATGGCACATGTCATTCTAAGGGAATTCTGGATCCAGAAGGGATCTGAGAATATTTTAATCGCTTTGAAAGGATTGAACAGATAGGTATGAGGGGAATGTGTCTGTCGACATCATTATAACGTTATGATATGATTGGGAAAGATCATTATAGGATGAAATGTAATAAATGTTGATCATCTCGTTTGAAGAGGACACATGAGGGTGCACTTATTTAATCGCGGTGACCTGGGATTCTAAATAAATTCAATGCAAATCAATGAAGATAGATTAATATTGGGGGATATCAATATAATGATGTAAATAATGACCATAAATTCCACACAATGCACATGGATGTTTGGTGGACAAAGGTTTGTTGCATGGTTTAGGAGTGTCAAGGAGATGGACAATTGGAGTATTCTCATCAGTCTTCTCCTCTATCATATTTAAATGAATGTGTAATATAGGTAACTCCAGAAACTGCTAGGTAGAGTGACCTAAGATGCCACATATGGAACAAGGTGGGGTTGTTTGAGCTGTGGTAATAGGAGAGGATTTCATGGCTCGGTACAAAGTAACTGTTGTCATTGCAATCTTGTATTTTAACCAAACATTTTCTTGGGAGGAGGTTGGGTAGCAGGTTAGGATTTCTTTACAACCCCAGGAGAAGGGTTATTGGAAGTACCGATTGATTGCATAGGAGTTATATTACCTATGGTTTGGGGGGAAGGTTTGGTGGAGTAAGGTATCAAACAAGAATGCATAATGTCAAACCCAGAATTTTGAATGTATCCATCACAGTCGATCTCACTATTCTTGTAGGTCGAAATAAAAATAAGATTTAATGAGTAGGTGTAGCTCCCCAAATTTTCCCAAGTAATTAGTTGGGAGGGGGCATAGGTCAAGGTTGGGGCACCATAGATTTCCAATAGGAGATATCATACAACTTTTATATATCCACCATTGGTGGTGGGGGAGGAAAATTGTAACACCCAGGTTTTGAATCTGTTTGCATTAAGTTGTATATGATGTATATATTGTAATTAATCATGGTATGGAGCTAAAGGAAAAATCCCCACCATCTATTTAGTGTTTTATGTTTCAGCAATTAAAATCGATGTCGATGGTATTTCGTGCTAGCCGACACGTTATAATTTTGGACATCATGTAAATATGTCATTTCATTAAAATACCCACAACCAACTATGTCAATGCAACATTAAAAGATATGGGGGCATGATTTCCGAAGGATAAGGGGGGGGAGTATTCAAAACTTTGGGCCAGTGGGGAAAATCCAAATGTCAAAGGGAGAACCCATCAAATTGTCAACTACTCATTTTGTCTCTTGTGTCCAATCATTTAATTCTACCAGACCTTGGTTGAGTTAGTTATTGCAAGCGATGGGAAAGGTATGGAGTTCAAAATTCGAATTGGGAAGAGCACAATTTTTGGAAAAATGTGTTTTTGATTTATGATCCTAGTAAATGGCCATTTTTTCTACCCATTCCCTCATGCATTCACATGGTTGTCTTCCCCACATTTTTGAAGCTCCTGGGCATTCTTCATGGACGTTTTTACAGTTTTCTTCATTTTTCCCATGGATGGAAAGTGGTTTTGTTGACATTCAGTGGTTGGGATCTCTACTGGGTGTTTTTGTGTTGTTTCTACATTCCCACGGTTGGGAATTTCGTGTTTTTTGTGTTGCACATCCAATGGGGAACAAATCCACAAATTTAGGGACTGAGGGAGTCATTTTTCCCATGTGAAGCCATAGAGAATTTCGGGAAATTGAATCGCTCTCCCAGGTTCGTTTTCCCCCATCTACAAATTCGTTTTTGTCTCCCAAGTTGTTTTTCCTCAACCCAAAATTTTGTATCTTGTCATGTGTGCGTGTTTTTTTTTGGTATGAACTGGTTTGGAGTGGAATGGGTTTTGAACTAGCTTGATTAATATAGTGTGAGAAGGAACCTCACCGACAGATCTAGGGAATTGGTTTTCTTCTTTGCACACCCTGAATAGCACTGGAAGGGAAGGCATAGTAGGAGGGACTGTGTAACAGAGAAGGGGATGCTTCCTTATGTTGGGTGTGTATATGTTCTAGAAGCTAGGCTAAATCTGATGCAGATTTCCATAGCTTTGTGGTTGAGCTCACTAGCTCAGTAGTCAGTCTCTCCATCTCTCTTGTAGCCTAATAAACCCAACTGTGTTGACTTGGATGAGTTTTTGTTGTATCCTTGGATATGTGTGAGTCTTCTAGTGTTCCCTTATTCCTTGTGGGAATTGCTACCAGCTTGCGGGTGGCAATGCTGCTGAGAGATTGATAAGCACATTGGGATATGGTTGGGTGGAATGTTGCAGTGACATAGCTGGTTGCGGGACAAGATTCTTTCAAGATAAGTATTCTTGTGTTTAAATATCTACAGTGTATTTTTTTATGAATTAATATGAACATGTTAAATGCTTGAATGGAATGTGTTTTTCTTCCTCTCTATGATAATAATTATGCATCTGTGTATGTTTTTATTTCACCTCATTTTATCTTACGTTCATGGGGATTATAATTATCGATATTGATAGCATTATAGCTGCATCCTCTCTCTGGTAGAAGGGTGGGGATGTGACAAAAATCCTGAAAAGACCCTACCATGGAAGCATCTTGAAAGATTCCCAGACTAACACTCATGAATGAAGGGATGAGCAAGCTTCCAAAGTTGTTGTTAACCATAGATAAGATGTGATATAATAAAGTCATCCCCTTTGGGTCATAATAAGTTAGTTGATCCAGTTTTAAAATATTCCCTTCATGTGGGAACATAATAAGCCGAAATACCATATAGGTGACTACTTTCATAGCATACATACAGCTATGACCAATGAAGAGGTTGTAATCTAACTAGGAATTGGTGACCTCGATGTCAATCTACATTTTTTTCCTAGCTAACTAGATAGGGATGTTCTGGAGGATACCTTGTGTTTGAGCAACAATCCCATCATAGGAGTGCAACATCATAAGGGATGACGTAAGTTTTTGGTAACCAAGTTTTTTACATACATGACTAGACATAACACAAGTGGAGGTGCCTTGTTTGATGATGCATCAATGACTAACCCATTAGAGGAAATATGAGGTCTAAAATGGGACTCCTAAGGAAAATAATAAAATAATAAAATAATATTTATTATTATTTGAGGAAGAAAGAAAACAATCACTCTTTTTGTGTGTATTTTCAACATATCTCCATGTGTTTTTTCTCAAATTTCAAGTGGGAGGACTTGTTTGATGCGTATTTAAATTCTGCATCCAACGAGTACCCAGAAAACATGCTTTTGACAGACCCTGCTACCGAAAAAACAACAAATACCTGAAAATGTGATGATGACATAATCATCATGTTTTTCAGACATTTATTGTTTTTGGGCATATGGGTTTGTCAAAAGCATACAGTGTAGGTACTCGTTGGATGTGGAATTTAAGTACACATTCAAGAGTGCTCCCACTCAAAATTTGAGCAAAAAATCATGGAGATATGTTGAAAATGCAAACAAAAAAAATAGTTTTTTATGACAAATATGTCAAGTCAACAATTATGGTTGACTCATTTTATTAAAATTCTATTTGTTTTTTAATTCCAACTCATCAAGAAATTATGGTTGATGTTGACATAGATCTGTCGACAGGGGTTCACACTCTGTCGACACCCCTAAAAATCATGATCTCCCTAAGCACCGGACCTAACATATTTTACCCTATCCAGCAACACCTACGAAGCAGATGAAGCCTCACCCGAGATGTTTGAGGGAGAGCTACAGGAAACAAGTTTCCGCAGTAAGGAGAAGAATATTGCACATATATATTACTGGTATATTCTTATTATCACAACATTAACTAGATATTTAGGCATGGGTTTCATCATCATTCATTCATGTTCAATTGCATCAATAACCATTCGTATTAGATCGCATCATTAAATTCCTCCATAAACAGATCAACAAATAGGACATCATTCAGTAAGCAGAGGCATCACATCATTCAGGAACATAAAGTATATTGCATCAACTACTCATTCATTTCACATCATGAAAACAATAAAAGCACCAGACAGCACATCACAGATCAAGACACAATAGTTCCAAGATAATCCACACATTATATATTACTTCTGCGCATCAACGCAAGTTCTCAAAATCCATCCTCAGGCTCAAAAGATAGGACCAAAACAACAGATACATAGACTGATCTTCCACAAATATGCTTCCTTGATAATGATCAATCTTCTAATTTTACTCTTCTTATCTCCTATTACATCTCTAACTCTATATATAGGCTTATGCCTTTACAACATGGTTCACTTCTAACTAATTCCTAACTGACGTGGACCCAAAACTACAAAATAATGATCAAAAAGTACAAAAAGCATGACCAAACCAACTCTTTATCGACTTTTCTACCTTTTGCACAATCCTTCAACTTGTGCACCATGCTTTGTCTTGCACACCATGCTTTGTATTGTGCACCATCCTTTGAATTTTGCACCAATATTTCCTACCAAAAGTCCTCCAAGACAAATTGGTTGCTCATCCTCGAGCCACCTCAACTAGATAATGTGTACTCATTGATCTTTCTCTTGAAATATTCATACTAATTGCTAAATTCATCTACTGTAACTTTTTCCTTTGCACTAATCATCATGCAATATTCAACATTCTACTCATATGGATGGTCATCGAGTTTTTCAGTCACTTCCTTTCAACTCTCTTGCATAGTTTGAAGTGCATTCACTGCCTTAAGTGCCAACTACTCACCAATGTCCTGGAACTCATCCAGTTGATTGGTGTGATGTTGACGATGCTCTCTTTCCTTGGTTGCTCGCTGCTGCAATGCTTTTAATTTTTCTACCTTAGTTACTTGCATGATGGGGGGCATCAATTTAAGTGATGCCCTCATCGTTGTTAATTGCGCCTCAGCTTCATTCTTAACTGTTGTAACTGCTCATCTTGAACCACGATGCCCCAAAAATGTGCGGTCATTTATAGTGTTGATGACATATGCTCTCTAATCGTGGTCCACTCCATATTTATGATTCAACTTAGTGGCTAAACTCTTGTGATTATCCTTTCTATGAAATTATTGCGATGGATCGGGCCCCTTCATTGGCATCCAAATTATCTACGATATCAAATCCGTGGTGATTGGAATCTTAGTGTCCAGCCACAAGTATCCACCATGGAATCATGCCAGTAGTTTCTTCGCACATGCATTAGCTTCTGTAAGATGACCAAAATGTGACATGTGGATGAGGCCTAACATCCCCAACCTTTTCTATCCTAGCACCCACTACTATGGTGTTCACAAAATTGGTCCTCCATCATCTCGCTTTTATGACTTAAATGGTTTTGTAGTGTATTCAGTGTACGCTAACAAATCGTGATCTCTGTATTTCATCGCCGTCAAACAAGGAACAATATTTAACATGCAATTCATTCCCATGGGTAATGCCAGCATCCAAATTGGGTATCTTTGATTCTTCATCAACTTAGTTTAGGATGCATCAAGATTACATGGGGGGATAAACCCAGGGATGTTTTCGTCTATCGCCCCATTTCTTGCCATGGAAACTTCATCTCTAGTTGTCAAAGTTCCATCCTGTGTCATCGATTTTCATGAAATATATGGAGATTTTTTCTTCATGCTAATCTTCTCCTCCACAATTAGTGTTCTGATAGGTGGCGAATTGTGGATTCCACCACTCGAAATCACATGCACCATTGCTGCAAACTAATCACTCACAAGCTCTCAACTATGCTCTGTAATCGCTCTATGCTCTACTCACTCAATAATCGCAATGCTTCATCCAACTTGTACCCCACAAAATATTATAGCTTGGGAGCACCGATGCGAAATATTTCCAATCATCACGACCAAATCCTCCACTTATCACCTAAAGCCGTTGCTAATCCTCTCGATCTAACGGTTGAATTCACCATAAATGTCCATCTCGTCTAACGATGATATCGCCCGAGTGGTTTAATTGCTGCATTAACTACCTAATTTAACCCTATCGCATCCCTATGGATGCCACCAAACTCCTTCCTTGTTGTGACCTCAAGATTTTTCCTTGCACTGCCTTTGGTTTCTAGTGCATGATCCTCCTTTGTACCACCTCTTACACGGGTTTTTTTTAGTGTGAAATGCATTAAGAATCATGCTGCATTGGGCCATCCTGGTAGGGATTTATCCATCTTCCATTCACTAACTTAGGTAGAATCACACCATCTAACTGCTACAACTATATCGCCCCTCTGTCAGTAATGAAATTGATTACATAAGGACCTAACCAATGCATTTGCAACTTACCTAGATGTTCTGCAAATTTGTTGTCATAGAGTAGCACCATATCGCCTTACTAGAAGTGCTTGGTTTTAATGTGTCGATCATGCAATGCCTTCTGTCGATGTTAGCAGGGGTTTTGGGACAAGTCAGCTGCGCAAGCTCAAGAGACAATGCGTAAGTGAAAGATGGAGCGCAAGGCAGAAGATAGAATATTTTGAACATTTTATGTCATTTTGTGTTCTTTGGACCATATTTTGTGGATATTGGTCATTCTTTCTAGAATCAGTTAGAAGTTAGTTAGGAAATCGTCCAAGTGGACCATGAATGTTAAGGCGCAATCCTATAAATAGAAGTAGAATTGTAAATGCTAAGAGACACACTTTAGAGCTTGATGTTGTAGATACTTGGAGACTCAGTGAAGCAATTGAGAACTATTGTTGAATTGTTACTTGTTTCAAGCTTTTGGATTGTGCGCAGAAGTAATATGATAAGACGAGATTTGATATGAATTGTTGTTTCTTTTATCTTTTTATGTCCTACTTTTTCAGGTACACAAGGTACTCCCAAAAGAACAAACACCTATATAAACCACTTCACACAAATAGATCACAGATCAACACACCGACGTTTTTCACGTGGTTAAAACCATCAAGAGGGAAACAATCCACGGCCCCATCCAAATAGCTACTTGGAGCAATTTATTATGCAAAAGAAATAAATTTACAAATCAGCTTCTCATAATTGATCAACTAGCCAAGGACCCTCCATGCTCTTTAAATAGAGATCATGGACCAATCAGGTGTTAAGCCACAGATCAATGGTAGGTGTGATCTAAGAGAAGTTTAAGCGTCTATCACTTTATGTCTATAACATATCGTGACCATCGAATTAGAATATTTACAAATTCATACTAATGCATACTAAAGAAACACACTTTAACTAACAGATATATTACACAAGTTGATCTTAACTAACTCCTAAGTGTCTAAATATCCTAACACCCCCCCTTAAGAACAACTTGGGATAGGATTGAAGGATTTGCAAAATGACACTATTAGTAGAAGGAAGGAGGAATTAGAGCCTATACCCCCTTAATGACACATTCCTAAACTCCTAACATAGATTGAAGTTTAGAAAACTTCACTTCTGTAAGAGACTTGGTGAAGATGTCACGGCAACTTGATCATCTGTAGGGAAATAGAGCATTTCAAGAACACGTTCATGAACAAGGTTTCTGATGAAGTGCATATTTATCTCAATTTGTTTGTTGCATTGATGTAGAACTGGATCATTGGCAAACTTGATGGCACTTTGATTGTCGCACCAAAGTGGAGTAGGTTGCTGCTGCTTGAATCCAAACTCTGATAGGATCTGTCGAAGCCATAAATATTCTTGACTGGCATTAACTGCAGCTCGATATTTTGTTTTTGTTGAAGAAAGAGAAAGAGCTTGTTGTTTCTTACAATCCCAACTGACAGGTCCAAATCCTAGACTGAAAACCTAACCTGCAGTAGAATTTCGATCATCGGGATCATCGGCCCAATCTGAATTAGTGAAACCAACCAACAAAGGTGTTCCCCCTGTACTGTAATGAATCCCAAACTGAATTGTACCTCGAATATATCAAATTATTATTTTTGCTGCTTTCCAGTGACTTTCAGGAGGTGTTTGCATATAATGGGCAACACGACCAACAACAAAGGAAAGGTCAAGATGGGAATGATTCAAGTATAAGAAACTACCAATAAGCTGACGATACAAGGTGGCATCTACTTCAGGGGAAGTACAAGTGGAAGAAAGTTTGACTCTAGAGTAGAAGGGAGAAGGGGTTGGTTTACAATATTCCATGTGAAAGCGATGAAGAAGGTCACAATCATACTTAGACTAGGAAAGAAAGATTCCTTATTTGATTTGCAAGACTTGGAGACTAAGAAAATAATGAAACTGTCCTAAGTCTAACATTTCAAAATTTTGCTTAAGACTGGATTTCACATGGGTTAAAAGTTTAGGGTCACTACCAGTAAGGATAAGATCATCACCATAAAAAAAAAAGCATGATGAGATGGTTTCCTAGTTTCTTGGTATAGACATTGGGGTCAGAATGGCATCTAGAAAAACCAGTGTCAAGAAGAAAGCTATCCATTTTGGCATACCAAGCTCTAGGAGCTTGCTTAAGGACATATAAGTATTTCTTAAGGCGACAGACAAGGCTAGAGTTATTCTAAACATATCCAGGAGTTTGTTCCATGTAAATTTCCTCCTGTAAATCACCATGTAAGAAGGAAGACTTGACATCCATTTGATGGACTTCCCAGTTATGTAAGGCTGCAAGGGAAAGAACAAGGCGGATGGAGTTCATTTTTGTGATAGGAGAAAAGGTTTCATTGTAGTCAATCCCTTCAACTTGGGAAAAACCTTTGGAAACTAAACTTTCCTTAAGTATTTCAACACTTCCATTTGATTCATACTTAGTTCTATAGACCCATTTCATCTAACAAGATTTCTTCCTTTTGGAAGAGGAACAAGATCCCAAGTATCGATCGCCATTAAGGAACGATATTCTTCATCCAGAGCTGCATCCCAATCTGGATTTCCTAAAGCTTTTGAAAAAGTTTCTGGATCATGATTCTTGGAAACTTGAGCCAAAAGAAAAGAGCCTCGCTGAAACTGAGAACGTGTTTGACGTTGATCTATAGGATCACCGGCAATATCACCAGCTGCTTCACATGTTGAATGGACCCATCAAGGAAGCATTGGTGCTGGTGCAACTGGAGGAACATGAGCAGGCAGAGGTGGATTTTCATCCTCACTATCATCATCAGAAACTGGAGTTGGAAACCTATCAAGGAAGTTGGAAGTAGAAGAATTCACAATCGTCGAAGTTAAGCTCGTAGGCCAAGATATTTTCATCAAATTTAACATCTCTTATAATGATTATATCATGAGAATGTGGCTGAAGAAGTCTATAACCTTTTACATCTTCAAAATATCCAACAAGTATGCACTTTTCACTTTTAGGTTGCAATGCTTTTCGTTTTTCATCCAGAATGTGAGCCCATGCTTCACTACCAAACACACGGAAGTGACTTACATCTGGTTTAATTTTACTCCATGCTTATTGTTAACCCAAAAAATCCCTCACTAAGCTCTCCATCACCTACACCACCCAAGTACACCACTTCACGACGCTCCATTAGACCCCCACACCCTCAACAATGCTTAAGGATGAAGAAACGAGCTTAAAAACCCCAAAAAGGAGCCTAAAATACTCTCCTAGGAGCTAAAGACCCCAAAAAGGGGATAAAACCAAAAAAGGAGCTAAAATTAGGGAGGAAGGGGCTAAAACCCCAAAAAAGAGGCTAAAGGCTGAACCAAGGGCTGAAACCCTAAAACCCCAAAAAAGCTATAAAAGGAGGGTGGGGGGTCACTCTCAAAACACTTCTCCCTTGCATATTGTTATGCTACCCATGGATGCCTTGAGACCCTTTGTCTCTCAAGCCACCCACACTCCCTCTCCTCCATCTTCATTGAGCCATAGCTCCCCCATCCAAGAGAGGTGCTTCCACAAGCTAGGGCATGATGGCCCATTTCCACCCAAAGAGAAGGTATAACTGTGTTTTCTTATTTTGTTTATTTGCTTAGTAGTTTCTTTGTTTTCTAACACATGATTACATTTGCAGGTTTATTTCCTAACTTTTTTTGCAGGTATTTCGATTTCTTATAGTTGTTTGCAGGTTATTGGAAGTGGAACCCTAACCTTGTGTGCAGACGGGTTCTCCATCTTTGCTGTTTTTTCTGCTTTCTTTCATTCCATTTTTCTTTTTAGTATTTTTCCAAGCAGGAACCTACCCTTCTGTCCTATAGATAGAAGGGATCCATTCCTACCCATGTAGCAAGAGAAATCCCTACTACAGAACTGGCGACCATACCAAGTCGATACCACAGGATCCCTGGTTCAAATTTTTAAAATTTCAAGTTTTGCCCTAGTTTTTAAAATTTCATGTCAAATTTAGTTTAAATTCAGTTTATTTCCAGTTATTAGTACTGTCAAAGCCTCTGCTAGGCAAATCTGAGTTAGTTTGGCCACAGTACAGGTTACTGTTGGCCAGATCTGAATCTGGATCTGAAAAAACCCCAAATCTGAGGTAGGTCACACTTATCAGGCCTGAACAGGGGATGAGGGAACACTTAATTGCCAAATAGGATTTCCTAGGGTGCACTTAATCCCCCAAAAGGTGCGACCTCACTCAGAAACATAGACCGGGACTATCTATGAAATTTGTGCAACCCCCTCACCTGTTTCTGAAAAAATCTTGCGGCCCCCTCGCCAGATTTGATCAGAAATGTGTGGCCTGTCAAACAAAGATTAAATTTCAGTTTTATAGGGATTGTTAGTGTGGATCAGTCACCTCTATCCAGCACTATAAGTCAATTTCAGTTTCTGTTACAATTTCCTGCAATTTCTTTTACAAACAATGTGTAAATTCCAAGTAAATTTTAGTGGCTTAATCAAATGAATGTAGCTTAACTAAAATCAACCTAAAACTATATGTATTTCTTACCCTTCCTCCTCTACCCAGTCATCACCCTCTGGGGTATTCTGGGATACAATGAAGGGCAAGCTCATATATATCTAGGCCCTTCATTGAGTATTTTTCCAAACCATTAAAACTGGATGACTTGGAAGGTAGGGGGGTAGAGAAAGAGGGCTTCTTACGGTGCTAAGTGTCCTCCCTGTTAACCAACCTTACATCCAAGAGCTGACCTATGGATCTACGGATGGGCTTAGTCCCATTGTGTTGAGAGCCCAACACCTTCTCTTGGTTGAATAGGAATATCAATGTGAGGTAGTCATCTAGTTAGGCCATAAACATTCAGGGTTAAGAACTGTATTTGTTTACAAATTTCTGATTATTCATTGCATGCACAACAATATGATGAATTCATAAACCATTTTCAGCTACCAAATACCAGAAATACAGACAAACAAATACACCATACCAAGTAATCAACCCAACTCAATTCATGATGCTGAGAGAGCCTTAAAATTTATCAATTTACACTAAGCACAAACAAATCTGTAGTCTTTGAGGACATAAGTACCTGACTGCTTCAAGTGTGGGAAGTACTTGGGCTCTACCGAGAAACTCATGTTGAGGAGTACCATAGGAACCCCAAATTAGTTGGCCACTGAGAGGAATTGCCAAGTGAAATGGGAAACGACCCCTTCCGATTGAGTAGAAACACCTGTGAGGAAAAAGCTAAGCGCTGTCTTCTGGCAATATTGGGGGTCAAGTGACCACCTACAGCATAGGAATCCACTGAAACTAGGTTCCAAATATCATTCCCATCAGTTTGATAAACATTTAACACAATTGATCCTCCACGCTTTACCTCACTCCTAAGAGGCGAACCACCACCATTCGAAACACTCAACCGACACCAGAGAAACTATTCTTAGTGATCTCCCACACCATCAGAAGACCACACAGCCTCTGATTTAGATTCAGACCCATATCAGTTTGAACTAGATCTGCATACTGCACCATCAAGCCCCATGGCTAGTGCAAACCTGGATCCATTTTTTGGAATAACCTTAGCAAGTGGACCCATGTCCACACCACAACCTGTCACCCACAACCTGGAAAGTGTCCCAACCACAGTCATGCAGACTATCATCAGTTAGCTGCCACTAACTATAGTGGCCATCCAAGCTGACCCACTTGCAGTACATATTGAGGGAAGTGGCCCTTCCACACACACTGCCCCTCCTGCCACACAGGGGGGAAGTGGACCATCCACTTACATTTCCCCTACTATCACACATGGGGGAAATGTCCCTGCCACTCATATGGTCCCTCCCACAACACTTGGGGGAATTGGCCCATCTGCAATGGTGCCACCACAAGTGCCCCCAGCTATGCAGATGCATTATGCACCTACAAATCCCACCACCATCGCAGCTCCATCCCACATCAAGCTGGGGTCAAATATGCCATTCATGGCTCGTCTTAACCTACTTGATTTGGCTCAGTTAACAAATGACCCCATCTGCCACCAAGATTTCTAGCCACCCATGCCAACTAAGCTGCCATCAGACATCCCCAAGTTTGAAGGCAAAGCAGGGCAATGTCCCCAAAACCACATAATGACATTCCATCTATGGTTTTTGTCAAATAGCATTGTAGATGATTCCATCAGACTGAGGTTATTCCAACACACCCTCATAGGTGTTGCGGCCAAATGGTACAATGAGCTACCTCAAGCCAAATACCCGGACTTCAACTCCTTAGCCTTCATGTTTCTACAGTATTTCCAACTCCCCGTCAGATATGACTAGGTGATGGAGATCTTGTTATCCTACTGTCAAAACACTACCACTCATATAACCGACCATATCCATGAGTGGCGGCGACGCCATAGCCTATGCCAAATCTAACTTGATTACAAGATCTTCTTGGATTGGTTCCTTAAGTCATTTCTCCCACCCATAGAAAAGGACGTCACATCCAAACGTCCTCAATCCGAAGAAGAGGCCATACTGAAAGCTCAACAATTTGACCTGATCTACGCTTAGTCTAGATATATGTACATCATCATTCCAGATGCTCCTCATCCAAGTACCTCCTACTGCGATGCACCAGGGGCATCCCATGCTACAGATGGCATCATAGGATTAGTCTCCCAACAGCAACAACACTGACCGACCCCACCTATAGTTCCATCACAACCAAGCAACACTACTAATGTTGCTTACCAAAACCAAGCTCCAGACTATGCAAAAATGAAGCCCCAGTCCGGAGTAACAACTTCCTATGCACAACCTGCGCCACCATAGTAGGCTCAGGCCATGGGTTGGCCAACATAGCAGTATGTGGGGAAAATTCCCACATTTGTGGCACTGCCACCCCCACAAATCTACTATGCACCACTAGTGCAACCAGTTCAAGCCCCTGCCCCCACTCCACCCGCTCCATTGGGACAAGTGTCCGCACAACAAAACCATCCCAACCAACCTGCCCCCAACAACCAACAAGGGAAAGCTAGAAATAATCGGCCCCGAAAAAAATCCAAAAACCATCATAGGGAGGTGGTCAACAACCAAATCCCCCCAACAATTCCACGGAAAACCGACCGGCCTAAAACCCCCCATGAAAAAATGCACCAAGATGCAACGCCTCATTGCACACAAACCAACCATGCACACTCTATGATGTTTATGGGCACTACACATTCAAGTGTCCCCTCATGGGTCGTGCTAACCAGGCCATTCAGAACAAGGTTCAACAGGCCACTAACGCTGCAAATCAAGCCCAACCCAACCCAGCACCACAAGGACCTCCTCCTATGGTGCTTCAAAACCCACTATCGGTCCAAGGGTTGGTGGCAACTGTACACCCTCCCAAATGCAATCCCAATGCTCTGGGGGCACTTCCCATGGCCGAAATAGGTGTTCACCACCTGCTAGCCATGACGACTAAAGAGGTCAACTTACAAACTAGACGGAATCAGTACTGTACCACCACCGAACCCATTGACACATTAGCAGCCTCAACCTCCAAAATAGTCAACCTACCTCTTCAGTTACCCCCATTCCCGTGCCCCCCCGTATGAAAGATTACCAATAACACCACAGCTAGAGCTGCAATCAGCTATTGCATTATGGATGATTTGACCCAAACGCCAACCACCATGTCTGCTCTTGAGGTACTTAAAACATGCCCAACGTAGCGGAAATCCTTACTAGCTGCCCTTAGGGAAGTAGACCCCTCCGACTCCAAGTTTATCACATTCAACATAGAGAACGAAGAACCACTCATGCCATCGACCATTGCCTTCCAAATCCTGATGTCCATCTGGAATTTGGTTGTGCACCGATGCATAGTGGATGAGGGGGCATCCACGTGCGTTATGTCTACCTTGGTTTGGCAGAAACTTGGATCACCAATTCTGTAACTTTCCTCCACAACTCTGTGGACTTATGATGGAAATCCCACTAAAGCCCAAGGAATCCTCCCTCATGTCTCCATCACATTAGCCGAGAAGACAGTGCTGATCGACATAGAAGTTGTCAACGCTCAACTGGACTATAACCTTCTCCTCGAGAGAATTTATATGTACGCCGTGCGAGCTGTCGCATCAACTGTCTTTCATCTCATGATGACCCCCATGAAGGGAAGATTGTGATGGTTGATCAACTCACTTATCATGATCCGCAAGGGTTAACGGCACCCACCAATGTTATCCCGACCATCACCACTATTGAGCCACAAGGGGCGACTACACATGCCAATGTCATCCCTGCAATCAACACCATGGTTGAAAACACACAAGCCTCCCCATTATTGAATGTGGGCCCTGGATTTTTCACCGATACCACCATGACCGCTCCTTTCCCATTAGTGTCACCACCACTGACACAAAATTAAACTGTGGACTTCTGCATGGTCTCATCAAGCACCACTGCACCCAAAAAGAAACCGTAGCCACAGCCCCAACCACAACCACAACATCGTCTGCAGTCGCAACAAAAACAACAGCTGCAACATCACCTACAGCAATAGCAGCATTACGCACAGCCACAACCACAACTGCATCCCCACATGCAACCAGCAGGGATTTATCTGGGCTCATCTCCAGTCCATACAATTCCCTTCCTCTTTCCCCCACCTGGTTTCATGAGAAAACCTGTAATGGCCACCTTAAGCCTACCCAACTTTACATTGGGAATTCCGGTGTGGTATTTTGAGCCACCAGCTCAACCAGCAATTCCCAAGGTTTTCTTAACCTTGGTGCAACCTATCACGGTGGAGTCTCACCCTCAACCCGTCCCATAAAAGAAAACTGTTGTACCCGCACCACCCCACCCGAAAAGGGCCAGGGGCAATAATGCCAAAGCCACCGTAGAACCGTGACAAGTCCTACCTTATGCTGTCTGCGAGCAACAGGGCCATCTAACTCAGAGTTTCCCTGAAATCCCAATGATCCATGTGCATTTAGATGCCATGGATACAAACGAAAACATCCCCATGGTTGAACTCCCAACTGCACCAATAGTCAGAAACAAGGCATTGAGAACAAACCATGCTTGCGCCCTTTGCGGCTTGTATGGCCATTACTCTCACCATTGCCAAGACCTGCCTGAATTTAGAATGGCTCTAGATGACCTCTGTCAACATTCCCTTGAGTCTAAGCTCACCTTGATCAAATAAGTTCACCCACCACCACCTTCGTCAGACACCATGTCCATTTACATGATGTCCAGTTCCATCGACCCACTCACCTCCTCCTCCACTGACGGTCCATCAAAACTGTCTCTTCGTTGCTTAAGTAACGATGAGGAGATACTTGAAGCTCTAACCGCCCCAGAATACCCATGGGACAACATGCACCATCACTCGTTCTTCCTCCCTGAAAAACTTATGTCACAGTCTGACCAGTTTTCCATGGAGACCAAATATTTCATCCATGGGAAGGTCGATTGGTTGAAGAACCCCATCCCAACACCAAATGCCTTTGAAGAAGGGAATATGGCAAACATTTCGCCAACCATTAAAATCGACATCTCAACCAATTCTGAGATTGTTGAAGAAATCATGCTGGGGGCATCTTGCTCCCCGGAAGAGGTCGATGCCTACAAAGCCCTCTATCAATAATTCTATGATATCTTCGCTTGGTCTTACACTGAAATGCCCAACTTAAATCCATCCATCATGGAACACCACATCAACACATGGCCTGATGTGGCTCCTGTACGCCAAAAGAAACAGCCCATTCATCCTTCCAAAATGGCTGCAGTTAAAGCCGAGATAGAGAAGCTACGCACAACCGACTTCATTTATCCCATTGCCTATACCACTTGGGTTTCTAATTCTGTTCCCATAAATAAAAAATAGGGTACCATTCACGTTTTCACAGACTTCTACGACTTCAATGGGGAATGTACCAAAGACAAATTCCCCACACCCTTCATCGATGCATGCGCTAGACGTGAAGTATTTTCCTTCATGGACGGTTTTTCCGGATATAACCAAATCCAAATCTGGAAGGAAGACCTTTATAAGACGGCATTCACAACCCCATGGGGCACATTTGTGTATCGATTCATGCCCTTTAGCCTGAAAAATGCTGGAGCCACCTTCTAGCATGCCATGACACACTGCTTCCGTGACCTCGTTCACATTATGTTGGTTTGTTTTGACAACCTCATTGCACGGTCGCAGAAGCAAACACAACACATAGACAACCTACGACAAGTCTTCTTACGATGTCGCAAGTTTGAAATCTGCTTGAACCCTTTCAAGAGTGTTTTCTGTGTCCCCACGAGCCTTCTACAAGGATTCATCGTGTCACACAAAGGAATGACCGCTGATCCCTGGAAAGTCCAAACGACTTTCCCCCTAACGTCACCCCTTTAAGTGACAATGTTACAACTTGTATTATAGTCTTTCCATTTTTTGTTTTACACATTTTTCAAAATTGAGTCTTATGTATCGTTTCCTCTCATTGCTTTAGATGGAGCACACCTCAAACCGGTATATGGGATTTACGGATGGATCAAGTTGATGGTCTCCGAACCTCGCCTCAGCTGCATGGTTCATCTACTCCCCATTGCACGAGTTGATCCACATCAACGGAATATGCATGGGCACCGAAACCAACAACCAGGATGAATAGGATGGTGTAAATGGCCTCTTGGCCGCCACTCTTCAGTTAGACATTCACCATCTCGATGTCTTCTTATACTCCTAGCTGCTTGTTTCTCAGTTAAAAAACCACTATTGAGTACAGGATTTCTACCTCTTTAGAAAGTACCTGCACACTAAACATATGGTTAGAACATTTGAATCCATCACATTCACACATGTTCCCAGAAACCTCAATAATGTCGCAGATCAAATGGCTAACGATATTGTAAATTGGCACATCCATAACCACATATAGGAAACATACAAACACAACATCATTCATAACTATGTCTAAAAATACACACACAAGTGTAACAATACATCACATAGACATTTGCATTCCACATCATCATAAAAAGACTCACATAAAAAAAGCACATCCACGTGCATCAAAAATATATATAGATAAATAGATAAGTTGCATGTCCAAAACATGTCCAATACAAAATGAGAAGCCACATATGCTTTCTTAGCAGGATATACATAGCAACACAAAAACTTCTAAGTGCACTAACGCACTTGGGGCTGCCCCAACAGGCTGCTAATCTGACTCAGACTCATCATCTGACTCAGTATCATCGCCGTCCTCAGAGAACTCATCCTCTATAGGGACATCACCTCTCACACCTCCGGGCTCAAATATCTATCTCTTGATGAGACCATAATCTCATGTTTAATAAGTCAATTTCGGGACCATTTCCCAAAAGTCACCTCGATTCACGAGCCATGAATGACAATGCGAGTGTCTACGGACCTGTACTTGTATCACACTTCCCAATCGCTACTCATGTGAGTTCTCAGGCCACCACCCGTTAAGGAATGTCATTTGTTTTTACTTTTATTTTGTATTTTAACACATAGTTTTCTTCTTCATCCACTACACCTTACGCGGACTTCTGGACCATTGTCCACAAAATGATTTACTTTTATTGTACGTATTTGGCATATAAATGCCCCCGTATTTGCACTCACATTGCATGTAGACAAGTTCGTCCACCGCAACACACACACACACACTCTCCTGACCTCTGTCTGAGAGCCACCTCGGTTTGCATGCCTCTGCCGAATCAACTCACGAGCCTTTGCTGCAATCTATCCCACGCATTTATTGGTATGTTTGAGAGCCTTCTGCTCCATCCATACTGCACAGATGACCTTTGGACCTCTGTCCACCATCCCGACATGGGGCACCGCCTGTGCCATCGTAATCGGTTGACCACACTGGAGTTTCGTTTAAGCTCTTTTATGACTCCTTTAAACAATGCAAAGATAGCCAAGCGCAATTGCTTCCTTTCCCACTCACTAAAGTATAGGAAAGGGCATCTACATCGTCTTGTTTACCTCCTTTTGCGAACCATGTAGACCATCAATTGAAAAGGACCTCCTTGTCACATTCAAGCCAAGACCATTCCCCTCTACATACTTTTATGCTTTCTTGGGCAGAGGGGCCACACTTTACGAAAAATCTCACCACGGGTTGTCATTAATCTCTTTTCCAGCCTTCTCATCAAGAAAAGATTGCCGAGCAAACTTGGTTTCATTCATGCTCATAAAAGTATCTGAATGACCGTCCAGTCAGTATAGGTTTAACCTTTTCCACCCTAATTGGACTACCAATGGTAAAGAAGTCTCTCATCCCCCAAAGGATGGGTGAGCTCTCCTATGTATACTTTTATCCTTTTTTGGGCACAGGAGACTACCAACAAAAAAGATCCCCCACTAGAGTCTTCTTCATGCTTTCAGACTCTCTAAAATTGAAAGCACCATCGAGCATTTACCTTCTCGGGCTCGCCAAAAATCCACGAGATCGTACCATAACGGTGTCCCTAGACACAACCCCACATAAAACAGTTTGGCAGCATTCCCACATTTGGTCGCCTTTGTTCAGAGTACTCTGCAATGAGTCTTCCTTCCTTGGATCCCATCAATTTCAAAAGTGTCTACCTCCTCCAAGCATTTCGAATCTGTAGTGACATTCCTGGTATTACAGCTATGATCCCATTCCCATAATTCAAGTTTCATTTGCTGCCTGGTCCACCCTGCCGTCATACTCTGAACAAAGGAATTTTGAGTCCACCACAGTCCCCCTGCCCCTGTTCAATTCTTTTCCTCCCCCCCCCCCCCCCCCATTCAGTGGGTTAGTCCGCAAATTGTCTCACACCTTTCAGTTATTTCCCTTGTGCTCCTGGTCAAGGAAACATCATTTCCTTGACTAGGGGCAGGTCTCCTTCTGTCGACGACAACACATATATTCTAGAGGATAGACCCAAAGGTCCCTGTATCCTAGTTTCATTAACCTCATTGATGAGTTCCTTGGACCACTTGAGAGGAGTCCTTAGTGCCTCTCGGGATGGTTGTTTCTCATGTGCTCGACCCCGACTACATCATCGTACCGTTGAGATTCGTACAGGGTTTGGTCCGCACAGTACTTGATCAAAGACCCCAGATGTCACCTGACTCTAGCACATTGATGAGTATATTCGAGGGACCTAAAGAGGTTATGTCCCTTGTGATTTCTAGGTTGTGTTGGAGATAGTGTTCAGAAGCCCCAGCAATGCTTCTATATACCTTTATGATTGATGCAACATACTTGTACCACAAAGACTCTAACTCTCAATCAGTGAGTCCACACAGCTATGTACCGTTCCAGATCCAGTATACCATCAGTCATGAATATATAGCATTCCATGAGAATGCCATGGATCCAATGTACCAGATTAGTATTGTATTCAGACTCACATTGAGGCAACCATTATTGTATCATCAGTTGTATAAGATCGGCTCTTGTATTTTAGAGCATAGATAAAATTATTCTTTTGACATTTTCATGAGCATGGGGATTCCCGCCTCGTCCATATACATGTCACACATTATTTGTATCTCACCCATTGATGGGAACCATATTAATACAAAACAAAAATCCACCATGCCCCAGCCCTGGAAGCACCACCTCACCACAGCAAATCCTATGATGTCCGTCGACCATACGATGAGTTCTTTCCCTCACAAATTAGGGGGCAATCTGTTAACCCAAAAAATCCCTCACTAAGCTCTCCATGACCTACACCACCCAAGGACACCACTTCACGACCCTCCATTAGACCCCCACACCCTCAAAAATGCTTAAGGATGAAGAAAAGGGCTTAAAACCCCCAAAAAGGAGCCTAAAATACTCTCCTAGGAGCTAAAGCTCCCAAAAAGGGGCTAAAACCCTAAAAGGAGCTAAAATTAGGGTGGAAGGGGCTAAATCCCGGACCAAGGGCTTAAAACCCTAAAACCCCAAAAAATCTATAAAAGGAGGGTGGGGGATCACTCTCAAAACACTTCTCCCTTGCATACTGTTATGCTGCCCATGGATTCCTTGAGACCATTTGTCTCTCAAGCCACCCACACTCCCTCTCCTCCACCTTCATTGAGCCATAGATCCCCCATCCAAGAGAGGTGCTTCCACAAGCTAGGGCATCGTGGCCCATTTCCACCCAAAGAGAAGGTATAACTGTGTTTTCTTGTTTTGTTTATTTGCTTAGTAGTTTCTTTGTTTTCTAACCCATAATTTCATTTGCAGGTTTATTTCCTACTTTTTTTACAGGTATTTCGATTTCTTATAGTTGTTTGCAGGTTATTGGAAGCGGAACCCTAACCTTGTGTGTAGAGGGGTTCTCCATCTTTGCTGTTGTTTCTGCTTTCTTTCATTTTGTTTTTCTTTTCATTCTTTTTCCAAGCAGGAACCTACCCTTCTGTCCTATAGACAAAAGGGAGCCATTCCTGCCCTTGTAGCAAGGAGAAATCCCTACTACACTTATTCCGGTGTTATACCTTGTAAAAATTTAGTGGGTGTGCAATTAACTATATAATTTGCACAATTTATGGTCTTGGCCCAATATTGAAGACTTAGTTCCTTAGATTGGATCATACAATTAGCCATTTCTTTTAAGGTGTTGTTCTTCCGTTCAGCCACACCATTTTGTTGTGGTGTATAAGGAATAGTGTGTTGTTGTTGGATTCCTTATTCAGTGCGGAAAGTAGTGAACTTTTTGTTAACATATTCTCCTCCATTGTCATTTCTTAACTTAATAATTTGATGACCAAATTGTTTTTCAACAAGGGCCTTGTAGGTCAAGAACATGTTAAATACTTCGCTCTTAAGTTTTAGGAAGTAAACCCAAGTGCGTCTAGAGTAGTCATCAATGAAAGTTAAGAAATATTTGAAACCAGAAAAGAAAGCAGATGGAAGAGGACCACAAAAGTCACTATGCACAAGCTCCAAAGGAACCGAGGCATGCTAAGAGGCACGTTTGTCAAAATTATCCCGAGGATGTTTTTTGAGTACACAACCGAAATAAACACCATCCTTGCAAGATACCATCGGAAGACCAGTCACCATATTTTCTTTATATAGTTGTTGCAATCAGCGATAATTTAAGTGACCAAATCGCTAATGCCAAAGTTTGCTCAAGTTATAACTATGAGCAACAAAAACTCAAGGAAAAGGTGATGACCCAAAGTTGTTAAATTTGTACAACCTGGTAATATCATCAACAGTTTTAGTAGTAAGGACATTTTGGGGATCTTTAAAATCCTTGACTACAACTTGGTGAGGTGTAAACGTCACAGTTTTACCTTCACCCGAAGGAGTAATTTGATAGACTGATAATAAATTGCAAGAAATTCTTGGAACACATAGTACATCACTAAAATGACCATTTTCTACTAGAACTGTTCCAAGTCCTACAACACTTAGACATCTATCATCACAAACAAATATTTGTTTGGTGTTACATTCATGCATAGTAGAAAATATGGATTGATCCTTATCCATATGATAAGATGCTCCAAAATCAATGAGCCATTCATTTGAAGTAGAATAAGAAGATGCAGTATAAGAGTAACCAGAAGCACTAAGTGCATGTCCATGAGAGGTAGATTCTAAAGATGAATCTAGGCTGATGTGGTGTTTCTTCATTGCTGCTTCCAAGGCTTCCATTTGCTTGAAACACTTAGATTCATCATGATTATCTTTCCCACAAAAATTGCAATGACACTCAGTCTTATTTCCTTTTGGCTTGGATCCTTTGTCATTTTTTAAAGAAGGAGCTGACTGAGAGGGTTTGGGACCCTTGTTTAGCATATTATTGAGAAAATTATGTTTCTTGGGAGGCTTGGACTTTTCTTTCTATTGGGACAATAAGGCTTTCCCAGATGTATCTGCATTGTTAATTATTCCAATATGAATGAGCTTATCTTGCTCTCTAAATAACGAATCACAAAAGGATTCAAGACTAGACTCTTGATATCTAGCTGTAGTCAAGGATTCTTTCATGGAGTAAAATGTAGATACAAAAACATAATATACAGGTCCAAGTTTGGAAAGAATATGATAAATACATTGTTTATCTTCTTTCTTAATCTTGCATTCTTTGCATAAGAGTCTAATATTTTTATACTTAGATAAACAAGCTTGAATGCATGAAAAATCACTTGGATTCAAAGAAATCAACTCATTCTTAAGTTGATGACCTTGAATTTCATTGTGTTTACCAAACACAGATTCCAACTTTTCCCAAGCTTTATAAGGTTCATTAGTTTTAAATATGTGGAATCGCAAATCAGTAGATATTGAAATCCCAATTAATCCACGAGCTTCGTCACATCTATTTTCCCATTTTATTTTATTATCATCATCAGTGGGTTCTGTTTCTTTCCTTAAGGCAATTCTGAAAAGTCCCCTACTTCGTAGAACATCCTCCATATGAGATTTCCATGAGAAATAGTTAGAAATGGTAAGTATAATTTCATAAGGGGAGGAAATATTGTAAAATAATGGATGAAAGAATAGAAACTAATTGTTTGGATGCAAGGAGCTCGAAAAATTAGGCTGTTTCAAAAAAACGGCACTGAAAATTGATTTCAATGATGAATTTATGCTTGATCAAAGAAAATGTTGAAGATGTCACCAATAGTGACATGGAAGATATTAACTTGGCCAACTAAAAAAGGAACCCCCTTCTTCCCAAGATGAACCTTTGACAATCACTTACAAGAAATTTTCTTTTAAGTGAATCACCTTTGTAAAATAAGTGATGTTCACTTTTACAATAATGTTACTTTAAATAGTGCGGTAATAAATTAAAAGACTTAAGTGACTCACTTTTATTTTATTTTATTTAAGTGAGATGCACTTTTACAATAAAGTAACTTAAAAATAGAAATTGCATGCACTAAAAAGTAACTTAATAAGACTTGAACTCAAGACCTATTAAGGAATAGAGAAACTTTGAACCAAGTGAGTTAAGTTTAAAAGGTACGTAAAAGAAGGGAAAGAGGAAGGGGGTTTCTTTTTTTTACTCTTCTCTCTCGATCTCCGTGCTTTCCTTTTTTCCTATAAATCACAAGAAAAACAGAAAAACAAAAAACAAAAAAAAACTTTTCCACACTATGGGGTTAGATCTTGGTTAGCTTTCTTGCAAAGTCTATGTTTTCAAGTTTTCTCGTTGTTTCTGATTCTCCGCGATCACACAAGGTGCACGGCAAAGAGCATACATAGCCAAGAAGACAAAAAAAAATTCCCTTGATGTTTTTGATTCGCCGCGATCACGCAAGGTGCATGGCACAGCCAGGGAAGGCAACAGTCTAAGACTAAAACAATAAAGATCTAACAATAAAACTGATAAAATATGAGAGATTTAAAAAAAAACAAATCCATCATTGTAACATTATACCTTTAGATTTGTCGAAATGGGTGTTTCTTGATCAAATGGAAACAACTTTTGATGAAATGAAAACTATTTCCCAATGGAAACGATGCTCCAAACGCAATAGAACAACTCACACATAACAAAAATGCATAGAACCTCTAGAACCAGAAACCCTTTCAAAGTTTCAACAATACCGGTTCCAGATATTGATCAAAACCGGAAGTGGATCTTCATAAACACTTTGATACCATGTTCGGGTACACAAGGTACTCCCAAAAGACCAAACACCTAGAGAAACCAATTCACACAAATAGATCACAAATCAACACACCAATGTTTGTCATGTGCTTAAAACCCTCAAGAGGGAAACATTCCACGGCCCAAGCCAAATAACTAGTTGGAGCAATTTATTATGCAAAAGAAATAAAGTTACAAATGAGCTTCTCATAATCGATCAACTATAAAAGGACCCTCCATGCTCTTTAAATAGAGATCATGAACCAATCGGGTGTTAAGCCATGGATGAATGGTAGGTACGATCTAAGAGAAGTTGAACCATCGGATCACTTTATCTCTAGAACATATTGTGACCGTTGGATTAGAATATTTACAAATGCATACTAATGCATACTAAAGAAACACACTTTACCTAACGGATATATTACACAAGTTGATCTTAACTAACTCCTAAGTGTCTAAATATCCTAACACTACTTTCTTTGCGATATAATAGTTAATGTGAATGGAATGTATGACATGGATCTATGATGCAATGTTTCCTGATTTTAAATGAGGTTATTTGTCTAGATTTGTTTGTGCAACAGTATGGTTATTTCTATTATCGATGAATAATTTGATTTGTTAAGAAAAATGATGAACGGTTCTGCTGATGAGTAAGTAATTAGTCATATCTACTGAATAAATTGATAATTTTTTTTCGATGCACATAGTACTTTTCCATTCTGCAAAAACTTGGTTCTATCAGCTATCCCTCAAACATATCAAGTGAGACTTCATCCGCTCCGTGGGTGTTCCTGGATAGGGTAAAACCTTTCTAGGTCGATGCTCAGGGAGTTTACGGTGAGTTGAGCATCGACAGAGTGGGAACCCCTTTCGACTGGTTTTGTTGGTTAGGTTAGCACCAACAAATGGTTCCTTTGCGGGGACCTTATCGTGATTGAGAGGAGGATATGTGGCATCCAACAAGACCAAAAATTCAAGATTGGTTTGACCAGAAGCTAAGAGAATTTTCTGAGGTAGAAAATAAAAACCCTAGACCCACGACGGATAAGTTGTTGGAAAGATACATACAGGAAGGTCCTTATGAATAATTTTTCTTTGAATTTCCCATCATATTGTATGAGTGGTTGGCATGTTTCACCTACAATAACACCAATTTCCAAGGAGGAGAGCCAACGTCTTAGACCCCTGAACTGATCTAGGAGTTACAGGAAACTAAAAAAGAGGCCTGGCTGGATAGAATCCTATAAGGATATATCACTGAGTTTGCAGTCGACACTACCAAGTCCTACAGTAAAGCAGAAAGGGAATTTTTCAACGGACCATGAGGTAAGTTCTTAGTCTCTCTACAATTGCTAATTAAGATGCCCGTCTATGAAAAGGGAATACTAAAGATGCACCTCGAGTAGTATAAATCGGGTGCGTAGAGGTGGTGGATACCATGACAAAAGGGGGTAGATGAATGGGACGATAAGGAGTATATGGGTGCAAGTTTCAATGAGACTGTGAGGAAAGCTAAGGAAGAAACTGGTCTTACAAGGGGAGGAGTAAGGTTTCGACAAGAGAAGAGGCAGAGGATGAGGTAAGGTCCTACTATGATTGAAACACAATACCATGAAGGAAAACCATAGAGAAAAAAGTGACCCTACAGCAACGAAGAGGACAATGAAGCCCAGGCTACGCCTAGGATAGAGGCAAGATCAAACCCCAACAACAACATTCCCACAGCTCTACGCACTATTCCACACTCAGGAAGACACACGAGTTTCACGTCGACTTGTCCAATGTGTCAGCAGCATTCTAGTAGCAGATCAACGTGTGTAGGAAGAAGGCCCAGGATGGCGGAAGACGAAGCCAAGTTACCTTTGTTCCATGGAAACGGGACCGAAGACCCCGAGAAGTATTGGTTTCTATGTGAAGAAGTATGGACTCTCAAACAGATCATGGATGATGATATCAAGAAGGGAAAATTGGAGATAACTCTTTGCAGTCGTGCACTAGATTGGTTCAAGAAATTTACATAAGTTCCTATGGGGACTCATGCAAAGACACCAGATGAAGTCAGGAAGGTACTAATTGAATAATTCTGGAAGCTGAAGTCAGAAGCATAGTACATCACAGAGTTAGTTGAGATTAAACAATTTCCTAATGAAACTGTTTGGGACTTTGACCAAAGATTTAAGACACTAATGGCAAGAGTTAGTTTCGAAATGAGTGATGTTCATCATAAAGAATGGTTCATCATAGCACTGGTATGCCAAATCCAGAAACCATTCATGCAGCAGAAGATCGCAACATAGAGAGAAGCCCTAGAGATTGCAATGAAGTTAGAGGCTTCACCCATTAGAGAAAGTACAGCTGGTATGAACCAGATTCAATCGCAGCTGGAAAAATTAATGCTTTAACTACAATCTATCAAGAAGGGGAAAGAACATCACAATGATATTTAGTGCACTCGATGTCATGCGGATGGACACACCAAAGATACTTGACCTGAATTCTGAAATTATATGTTATTTGTCGCACTGAACCTAATGCGTTGTAGTAGTGTACCATGGTGCCCAATATGCCTTGTCTATGGGAATCAACATGAGGAATGTGGATACATGCAGAAGATGGTGACGAAGTTAGAAAAACTATATCTCTCATTTTGTCGATCTGTGGGACATGAAGATAAATACTATCGTGCATATGACCTGCTTCAGGAAAGGACGTATGACTCATGCTATGTAAAGGGTGAAGATCATTGCATAATACAAAAATCACAGCCGCAGCCTTAGGTGGTACAATCTCTACCTCAACCATAGTATAAACCACCACCGCAGATGCAGTTCATACCACTGCAGCTACAACTATAGTTTGCACAGCAGTTTTCCCTGCAACCAAATTATAACCAGATGTAGATGGCTCCAATACAACAATAGTACATTCAGGAAGTGCATTATGTCCAGTAGTAGTCGAATCCCCCGCAGTAGCAGTTGACTTAGTCGCAGTACTGACAACAAGGAGGATTTTGTGGAGGATTTCGAGGTCAAGGAGGAGGACAAGGTCACGAACCTGTCCAGTGTCACAATTATGGGGTATTCATACATTACGAGAGATATTTCCCACAATTGCAGTGTTTCTATACATATTGTACTGAAATTGATCACACTGTCGAGAACTGTCCATAATTAATCGCAAGATGGTAGACATGAAATGTTCCTTAGTTGCAGAGTCAGAACCAGTTGCAGAATCAAAATAAGTTACAGAACTAGAATTAGTTGTAGAACCAGAATTAGAATCAAATTCCACTTTAGAATTAGAATGTGAATCAACCCATGAACCCACCATTGAACCATAATCCACTGAAAAACCAGAATCAAGGATCAACAGTTGCGACGATCTCAATAGATCCCAGAACAGAGGATGTCGATGTTTCTATTGTCATGCGAGGTGGTGCGACGATTGCAAAGGACAGGCCCTAGAGAGAGGTTCAAGTGATTGGAAAGAAGAAGGTACCATTTGACATCGCTGTCAAGCGAGATACATTCTTCAAAGTGCAGGATGTGATCAGAAGAAATCTTGGTAAACCACCTGTTTATGAAATGCCCTCTACTTTTGATTCTTCATTGGAAGTAGGACCATCGCAAAAACATGGTACCTTGCCAAAAATATTTGAGAGTTGCTTGTCACTGGAAATATATCTTGATGCTCTTGCCGAGATTGAGAACATGATGCACCACCTAGGTAAGGAGTAGAAAGACTCTGTGGTGAACTCTTTACATAAGAAAAAGACAAGAAAATAAATGTGCATGAACATTCAGATTGGGGACTATGAATTTGATTCAGTCATTCTAGATCTAGGATCAGATGTGAATATTCTGAAGAAAAAAAACATGTCAGAAAATGGGAAGGCTGGCATTGGGTTTGTCCCCTATGCAACTGCGCTTGGCTAATCAGGCTAAATTACAACCAATTGGACATGTGTTGAACCTGGTTGTGGATGTTGAAGGTATGAATACCTATGTTGATTTTGATGTGATTGAATTTGTGGATGGAACAGGCTCCTATCTCGTATTGCTGAGGATCGGATGGGACAATGATAGTATGGTTTTGATTAACTTTAAGAAATGGATGATGACATTTGAGAATCAAGACATCATATTCATTGCTTCTATGGATCAAACCGAAGGGCGGAGATATATTGAACCAGTGAAAGATGAAGTTGTCAGGGGATGGGATCACTCTTACAACATTTCAGAATATTACATCCACCCTACTACTAATGGATAACTTGGTTGGTGTAGCACTAGCTCTACATCTTCTAATTTTGATGAAGCTGGAAAAATCACATGCATGAGGTGTCATTCAGGAAGTGTGGTTTGATAACATAGTTGTTGTTCCATGTTGCAACTAATATTGTTGAGTTATAGATATATGAGGGACTTCCTGAGCTCTTTATGTTCCTCATGGAGTTTGAAGAGAAGGTATCTGAACCTCAGCAATTGTTGGCGCTGGAGGAAGCACTAAAGGCTACTCTAGCACAGTGGTGGGACAATCATAAGAAGACAACTACTGGATGGGCGCAATGTCGATGGTTGATGATAGTTCACTTTAGCGATGCAGAAATACATCACACTAGGAGGTACAATGGGAAAAATGACCCCAGCAGTCACCTGATGGAATTTCAAACTCTGTGGGCATCACGACCAAATGATGAATGGGTCCACACCTTTGTTCACACCTTGGATGAAATGTCACGGTCATGGTACGTATTAGTGAGTCACGTAGAGAAATAACCACTTAGGAGGAGCTGACAGTTTGCTTTATTCATACCTTCAGTTTCAAGGATGTCAATCTCAATGTCCATAATGCACTTTAGATCATTCGTGATGTGGTGTTGAAGGTAGTTATAGTCACATATATGATGGACCCACATGCGCATTGCGACACACAGTCGATGATGGAATGTTATAATGTGTCTGATGGACCTGAGGATGGTGATGAGCTAAGGAATATCAATATTCTAGAAACATAAGAAAGTAGGAATGTCACAGCACCAAATATACTGATTGATCCCATGAATCAATCGCTGAATATTAGAAAATTAAACATTGGGACAGAGGAGAACCCAAAATTTGAAAGTGTTGGGGATTACTGGGATGAAGAGACCATGGAGAATATCATGGACCTCTTGCATGAATTTCAAGATCTATTTCCAACAAATTTCTCATAAATTAAGGGGATACTTGTTAGAATAATCAACCCATATTTACCTACCTTAGACATTAATTAATCCATTTTTGTCTTATTTTCCTAGTTTCCAATATTCCACTTTATGCAAGTTGTCTTCCACATGCCATAGAAGTCAAACTTGCTAAAACTAAGTCATGGAGCACTTGGGAAACCTCTTGGAATCCATATTTAGCATATCTACTTTATTCTAGATCCTCCCTAGAGTATATCTACTTTTTTTGCTAAGTTGCTTGCTTTATTTAGATTTATGGCGAAACGGAAAGTAAGACTAGGTGTAGTTGAATTGTTTTTTCCCCTCATCATCCTCCATTATTTTCTCCTAATAAAATCATGTATGAGTTGTCTTTACATCACTTATTATCTTTCCTACTTGACTTTGCCAATTCGTGAGCCTCTAGGTAGATTTGGAAACTGCTTTATGCACTTATGGGGGATTTGACTAGATTGAGTAAGCCTACTTTTTGACTATTTTGAATGGAATCCTTATGCATTCAAATAGCTCATTTGATTATATATTGCAGAAGCCTATGAATTCATAAGGTTGGATATTGTACACTTATTCAGTACAGATTAGTGTTATGCTCCAATTTCAGTCTCCTTTGTGTGTAAATTTGCATGTTTGATTAGCAATTTTGTGAGTGCAATTTTTATATCACTTGGGTTCAATTTATACATGGTATCAAAGCATTTGTATATCAATTTCTCTCCTTCCATATTGCTATTACAGTTTCAACATCTTGACTAGGAGCATTTTGTTGACTGAAGGACACAGTTTCTGAGCTATGGATCAATCTCAGAAGATCATCTTGACTCCATTTAATTTATTTGAATGGAAAGTGGAGATAGAGATATTGTTGAGAGAGAAAGGTATCTACAGGGTGACTATGGAAACTAAGGTAGATCCCAATGCAGCTGCAGAGAAAATTAAATGGCACAATAGGGATGAGGCCTATGGTCTCTTGTGTCTGAGCATATCCAGAGACCTCCTCTTCCATCTTGATGGATTGACATCACCTAATGAAGCGTGGGAGAATATTGTAGAGATTTTTGGTAAGATAGATGAGATGAGAGGACATCAAATCAAGAATTAATTGATCTCTTTGAGTCCCAACAGCTTTGAATCCCTGCAACTCTACTTTTCCAAGTTTAAAGCCCTTGTTTTGCAGCTAAAACAATGTGGAATTGAAAATAAGGAAGAGTAGCTAGTTTTGGCCATAATATTGAAGCTTGGCCCTGAGTATTAAGTGTTTTTTTTTACCTTCCATGCCACCAAGTTGACAGCTCGAGCCTGGAAGATGCCTAAGCTAGCAGAGTTCATGGAATCCCTCACACAAGAACAAGATAAACTGGATGATGATGGGCACCATCAAACCTTCCAAAGACCAAGCTTTGGTTGCTAGAGATTTGAGGGTGGATTAAAAAGGCAAGAAGAAATCTAAGAAGCCACCTGAGAAAAAGAGAGACAAGAACAAGTCTCAAGAGCAGCCCCAAGGCTCCAAGAAGAACTTCCAGAAGAAGAAGAACAAAGGAGAAATGAGCAAGTGTGCATACTGTAGTAAGGGATATCATCTTGAAAGCTCATGCATGAAGAATCAAATTGACATGTTGACCCAACTCCTATAGAAGAATAATATCTCCCTTCCTGATTACTCAAAGAAGAGGGAAGGAGGATCAAATTCAGAGGACAGAGAGAGAGTACATGATTTGGTTGCTGGCACATCAAGCTCACCTAGCTTCATCATAGACTCTGGATATTCAAGACATATGGTTTCGACCAAGGAGGCATTCCCCTCTCTTGACATGTTGAAAGGTACACCAATAGTTTTGGGAGATGACTCTCTCATTGACAGTTTGGGGAAAGGAAGGATTGATCTTGACCATGGTAAGTTCAGTAATGTATTGTATATTCTAGGTCTTGCCTCTAACCTCTTGTCAATGTATCAGATGACCCACATAGGGTCTCCAAAGAAGGTCATATTCTTCCCTGATGATTTTGAGATCACAAAGATTTCGAATGGTAAATTCATTGCAAAAGGATTTGTAGATCACACTTTGAAGGTATACATGTTTTCACATTTTCTACCCTACTCAAACCCCTCTTCTCTTCTGATTCATGCTAATGAGGCAAGCAAGATTTGGCATGAAATATTTGGCCATCTTAAATATAAGTATCTTTCTAATCTAAGTGAAAAAGAAATGTTAATAGGGTTCCCAAAGATTAAATTTTCCAAGGGAGTTTGTCAAGGTTGTATCCTAGGAAAACACCCAGAGCATAAATTTGAGAGAGCTAGTCATGAGAGAACCTCTGCACCTATTGAGTTGATCCACAGTGATGTTGCTGGTACATTTCCTCATATGTCAATGATTCAAGCCAAATATTCATTGAACTTCATAGATGACTTTTCCAAGTATTGTTGGGTTTACTTCCTGAAGCATAAGTCTGAAGTTTTTGGCCTCTTCAAAGTCTTTAAGGATTTGGTTGAAAACCAGTCTGGGAGGAGACTCTAGATATTTAGATATGACAATGGTGGTGAGTATGTAAATTCTAAGTGCATTCAATATTGTGAAGATGCAGGTATTCAGATGCAGCATTCAATCCCTTACACACCACAGCAAAATGGTGTTGCCGAGAGAAAGAACAGATCACTGAAGGAGATGGCAACCTGTATGATAGAGGCTAAGACTTTGCCACCAAATTTTTGGGCCGAGGCTATAAAATGTGCATCCTATATCTAGAATAGGGTTCCTCATAAACATCTTGATGGTATGACTCCTTTCAAATATTGGAGTGGGCACAAGCCAGATGTGACCCATTTCAGGATTTTTGGCTCAAAGGCTTGGGCTAGAATTCCAACTGAAAAGAGAAAGGATTTCCAGCCCCAAAGCCAAGAATTCCTATTTGTTGGGTATTCTAAAGATTCAAAAGGGTACAATCTGATAAAATTGAGCACAAACAAAGCCTTCGATTAAAGGAGTGTTTAGTTCCAAGAAGAGCCTTTAGCAGCAGTTGAAGTTGGAGAGTCTTCTTCACCACCAAAACCATTGAATGTAAGTGAAGAGACAAATGAGTTTTCTGATTCTGATATGTATGATAATGATGATTTAATTGCATATCCTAACATCCCTACAAGATTAAATGGGCATCAAATACCATTCATGCAACTGGGGAACTAGCTGGAAATCCTAGTGATCCTAGGAGGACTAGATCTCAGTTTGAGTGTGCCCTGTGTATGAAAGACCCTTTGTTTTCATAGAAGTGCTATCTGATGGTTGAATCAGACCCAGATACATATGAATATGAAGCACATGATCCAATATGGAAAACAACCATGAAATAATAATTCAGCTCACTCTAGAAGAGCAACACTTGGGAACTGGTTGATCTTCCTCCAGGGAGGAAGCTAGTTCAATGTAAGTGGGTTTTCAAAAATAAGTTTGCTACTGATGGCTGAAATTTGAAATATAAGACAATATTGGTATCCAATGGATACTCACAGGTACATGGTATTGACTACAATGAAACCTTTGCACCAGAGGCAAATATGGACTCCATAAGGCTAGCCTTAGCCATTGCAACTTCAAAGCAGTGGGAGGTACATCACATGGATGTGAAGTGTGATTTCCTAAATGGAGATATTACTAAACATATTTTCATGTAGAATCCTCAAGGGTTTGTTTCTAATCCATATTTTGTGTGTAGGTTAAAGAAATCATTATATGGGCTCAAGCAAGCCCCCAGGGCTTGGTATGCCAAGATTGATGGCTTTCTACTATCATTGAGTTTTGTTTGATGCAAGTCTGATCCTAATGTTTATTTGAACCTGATTCATGTTCTTTGATGATTATTTTATTGTATGTGGATGACCTTCTGATTACAGGAAATTCAAAGAAAGAGATTGCCTCCTTGAAGGATGCAATGAACCATGCATTTTCTATGACTGATTTGGGGTTGTTGAGCCAATTCTTGGGTCTCAGAATTGCTCAATCCCAACATGGAATAAAGGTACATCAGTCCAAGTATGATTTATATTTTCTAAACAAATTCAACATGAAATATTGCAATCCAAACAAGACTCCCTTCCTTTCAGGGGTTAAGCTTGAAGAAGCAGGTTCTTCTCCTATGGTAAATAATACATTGTATAGGTAGTTGATTGGGTGTTTGTTGTACCTTACACACACTCGACCTGATATTTATTATTCCATAACTATGGATTCAAGATACATGGATCAGCCTCATGAGATCCATTGGAGATCAGCCAAAAGGATCCTTAACTTTGTTTAAGGAACAAGAACTCATGGGATCTTCTACAAAGCTAAATCTGATCTTAATTTGATTGGGTTTACTGACAGTGATTGGGCAGGTGAAAACATAGATCAAAAGTCAACATCAGGATATGTGTTCATGCTTGCTGAAGGACCAATCATCTGGTCAGGTAAGAAACAGAGTGCCATAGCACTCTCATCTACAGAAGCAGAGTACAAAGAAGTTGTAAATGCAGAAACTCAATGTTTATGGTTGCAAGGGATACTTGGTGAGTGTGGCTTCAAATCAGAGTTTTCTACTATTATCTATTGTGATAATTAGAGTACCATTCGAATCTACAATGATCAAGTTTAGAGAAAGAGAACCAAACACATTGAGCTCCATATGCACTACATCAGACAGCTTGTGCATGATGGCACCATTCACCTAATCTTCTATGCATCTTCAGAATGAGTAGCAGACATCTTCACCAAAGTTTTTAGTGAGAAGACATTCAGCAATCTCAAATCACTGCTGGGTATTGCTGATCATGCTGTTAAGCATGATTGATGACAATATTTTCAAATTTTGTTTTACTGTCCATGTTTAAGGGAGGATTTTCCCATTGGGTTTTTGCCTCTTTCCTTGGTTAAATGGACATGCAGTATGTAAAGGGTGACTAAACCTTGTTGCTAGGCCCTATAGTTTTTTTTATGTTTACTCATAAATTCAAGCTTAACGGGGGGTGTTAGAATAATCAACCCATAGTTACCTACCTTAGACATTAATTAATCCATTTTTGTCTTATTTTCCTAGTTTCCAATATTCCACTTTATGCAAGTTGTCTTCCACATGCCATAGAAGTAAAAATTGCTAAAAATGAGTCATGGAGCACTTGGGAAAACTCCTAGAATCCATATTTAGCATATCTACTTTATTCCAAATCCTCCCTAACGCATATTTTCTTTTTCTGCTAAGTTGCCTGCTTTATTGAGATTTATGGAAAAAGGGAAAGTAAGACTAGGTGTAGTTGACTTGTTTTTTCCCTCATCATCCTCCTTTATTTTATCCTAATAAAATCATGTATGAGTTGTATTTCCATACTTTATTATATTTCCTACTTTACTTTTCCAATTCGTGAGCCTCTAGGTAGATTTGGAAACTGCTTTATGCACCTATGGGGGATTTGACTAGATTTAGTAAGCCTACTTTTTGACTATTTCTAATGGCATCCTTATGCATTCGAATCTCTCATGTAATTATATATTGTAGCATCCTATGAATTCATAAGGTTGGCTATTGTACAATTATTCAATAAAGATTAGTGTTATGCTCCAATTTCAGTCTCCTTTGTGTGTAAATTTGCATGTTTGATTAGCAATTTTGTGAGTGCAATTGTTCTATCGCTTGGGTTCAATTTCCACAATACTAGGTGATTTAGTGGAGATGAAGTTACCACTAAAGTCAGATGAAAAACCAGTAAGGCAAACTCCATATTTCCTAAATCTGCGATACAAAGAGAGATTCAAGGCTGAGCTCGACAAGATGTTGGATGCTGGAATCATTGAGCCAGTCGAAGAATCGGAATGGATCAGTCCTATGGTGGTCCAAGATAAGAAAACAAGTGAAGTTCAAATTTGTGTCGACTTAAGAAAATTAAATGACTCATGTATGCATGATCCATTCCCGACACCATTCACCGATGATGTACTCGAAGGAGTAGGCGGTCAAGAGATGTACTCTTTTATAGATGGATTTTCTGGTTATCACCAGATAAGGATCACAAAAGAAGATCAAAATAAAACAACATTTTTTACTGAATGGGGCTACTTCCAGTACACAGTGATGCCTTTTGGGTTGAAGAATGCACCTACGATATTTTCTCGAGTTGTTGTCGCTGCATTCAAATATTTTATTCAAAAATTTCTTCAAGTTTACATGGATGATTGGACATTGTATGATCTGATTAGGGACCATCTGGAAAACCTGCGACTGATGCTGGAAATATGTCGACAACATCAGATTGCACTGAACTCCAAGAAGTGTATCTTTTGTGCGCCTTTTGGGATGTTGTTAGGTCACATCGTTTGCAAAAAAGGACTATTGGTTGACCCTGCAAAGATTGCGGTGATCTTGAGCTTGCTTCCACCTACGAATGTGAAAATGATTAGAGCAACACTGAGGCACACATGATATTATTGCAAGTTCATCAGAGGTTATATTGCAATTACAGCCCATATGGAGAAGTTATTAAAGAAAGATGTTACATTTCTATGGAGTCAAGAACGTCAAGGAATCTTTGACACACTGAATTCCAAGATGGATTTGGCACCAATACTTGTGTTCCCATATTGGAATAAGGAGTTTCATGTCCATGTGGATGCATCATTTGCTGTGTTAAGAGTGGTGCTTGTGCAACCAGGTGAAGGATATATTGATCACTCGATCACTTTCTCTAGTCGGAAGTTATTATTTGCTGAGAAAACTTATACAACCACAGAGAGAGAAGGTCTGGTGATGGTATATGCGCTGCACAAATTCAGGCATTACCTCTTAGGTTGTCATTTCAAGATGTTTATAGAGCCTTCTAATTTGAAGTACCTAGTAAATAATCCTATGTTGGGGTAATATATGGCGTTGGCTACTTCTCTTTCAGAAGTTTGATTTTGAGATAATTGTGAAGCCAGGTTGCTTGAATACAAACCCTGATCATTTGTCCCGAATTGAGATAGGAGAGGAACCCATAAATGTTGAAGGAGGATTTCCTGATGTGCAGTTGTTTAGAGTAGACATGGAAGATGACTACTATGCTCAACTAATCCATTTTTTGGTGATGGGAACCACACCAAAGGAATTTTCAACAAGTCAGAAGAAGCAATTGGTGGTTAAGGCCTCTGATTTCCAGTTAATCGCTGGACATCTATTCAAACTTGGACCAGATGATATTCTACGAAAATGTGTCATGCCACATGAACAAGGGAATATTTTAGCCGAAGCACATGTGGGAGTTTCTAGAGGACACTACAGCAGTCGTGCTACAGCGATGAAGGTACTTCGCGTAGGGCTCTAGTGACCCACTTTGCATAATGATGCGATGGATTATGCATAGACCTGCGATGTCTGTCAACACAATGGAAAACCATCACAACGGGATGAGATATCACTAGTACTATAGGTAACTTTGTATCCTTTTGAAAAATGGGATATGGATTTTGTGGGTCCAATCAACCCCCCTGGGAAGAGAATTGGCGTGCGGTACATAATCACAGCGACATCCTGCTTGACAAGGTGGGAGGAGGTTATACTTCGACAACCATAGGGCTGCAAGCAGAATTCAAATCAGTAATAAATGAATACAATTAAAATTAGTTAACTGGAGGCACTCGTGGAAGTGACACGTAATGATGGTTGATTCGACCATTGGGTTGGTAGAATCGATGGCATATTAGGGTAGGTAATGAATGATTTGGTCATGATGATCGAATTTATTTCATAATGATGAAGTATGAGTTGATTTGGTGCTATAAGATGAATATTTCTATGGTCGAAAGACACCATTATGCAGAGTTGAATTACGTTGAGTTACAAAGTTACCTATTTATCGAATGAACTATTGAGAAAAGATGAGAAGATTAAGAAAGTTGTTAAGTCTAGAGAGGGTGTGAGCTTAGTAATTCTATAAGGGGATTGGTGTGGCATGCAGAGTAACCAAGACATCATAGAGATTTTGAGTGAGCAAGATTCACCACTCAGACTAGTTGAAATTGAGGAAGAAGTTTCCAATATGCAAGTTGGTTTGTCAATGAAGAGGAAGGCACAGAAGCCTAGCTCTCTAGTACCATAGAAGAGATAAACCAAAATGGCCACGAGGGAACAAGGAGAAAACACTACACAGACAGGGCCTTCGAGCCCTGGAGTGATGGAATCTACTGTTAAATAGGGGTGTCTTTCAAGGACATCCCTAGATACATTCCCTGTATTCTGCTTTGTGCATAGCCCAGGAATCTCACGAAGAATCAGAGATACACTAGTACAAAAGCGTGAATTTTTCCACGGAGGTTTTCCACGTTTCTTACTTTTTGGTGTAAAATCCGATGTAACAGGAACGAGGCGTCACTGTATCCATGCCAGGACTCTTAGACGTCGCTCTATCCACACCTAAACTCTTGGACGTCACTGTATCCACGCCTGACCGTCTCTATAGCGACGGCACCGTCTTTTGTTGAATTTTTACACCTCCTTTTGAAAGTTTCTTCTCAAGAGTGACAAACAATGAACGAAATAGTCATTTGCAAAGGAAGGAATTTCAGTGTTTATGGATCCCCAAAATATAGGAAAATAAGAATAACATGATCTAAAATTCATGAATATATAACCTTTTAAAACATTTTCTTCCTTATCAACTTTGTAAGCCCACTTATAAGCAAGAATGATGCTTTCATTTGCATACTTGATGTCAACAATTTGAATTCCAACTGAGTCATGAACAAGTATGCCACAAATTTATCAATTAAGGTGATTCATATAACATAAGGAAATAAAACTTATCATTATTTAGGGTCTATTGAATTAATGTCCTATTTAAGTCTTGAATAGAACTATTTCCTTGAAAAACCATTAAACCTTAACTAAATTATGGAAAAAAAATTATGAGTATGAACATGTCTTCTCCTTAATAAATGTACAATTCAGAGAGAATCATCTTATGAACTTCATAAAAAATCAAGTTGGATACTGAAAGTATTATTTGGGAAGGAAGCTATTTTGTTTCCATATATCTTGCAATAAGAAAACATCCATATCCCAACCATAATTTTCTCCATAGTTGCTTAAATTTGTCAGACCTTAGGAATGAATTAAGAGTTGAATCATTGGGTGGGGTATGAGTATCATATGGGAGTTTTGTTACATCCTTAACTACCAATAGAGTAGTCACAAGGTCCATTTACCATCCTTTGTAGAGTCTTCCAATAACCTTTTTCCCACTTTCTTCGACATAGACAAAAACTTCTCTTTAGTAAATTTTGAGCACTCAATAGACCTATGGCTCAACCATCCAGTGAACTAGGGATTATTTCCTCCGCAACATCCTCTCTCTTCTATTTATAAGTTTAATTGAGAAGAAAGGATTCTACTATGTAAATTTCAGCTATCTGTTCAGCTCTATGTAAATTTGAGCTCTCATATCCGACGCTTAGGTTTTATTGTCACATATTTCTATAGACATGGATATATAAGCCTCGTATTGATACATAATGTCAATACACTACCATGAATTAACAAAATCTCTATGAGTTGAAGTGACCATCAACGATATTCCTTAAAAGAGAATACAACTTGCCTTAACAATAATAGGAAAAAGATGAGTCCATTGAACAAGCAAAGAGATTACCAAAACAAACTCTCCCATTGAATGTCTTGAATCTAATGAAAAATAAATCTTCTTTCCTAGGGAGCCCATATAGGTGGATTTTAAATGTCTATTCTAAAAAAATGAAAAAAAAATTGTATTCCATAGTTTGTATATCAAAATTCAATCCTTTGGAACACATAATTATAAAGGCTATCAAACTATCTATTTTCAATTTGATCAATGATGTGATGCCATCTTTCTCAATATAATGGCCATAATGTTCATTTGGTCCTCATCGTTCGTGTGTATGGTCCATAATGTTCATTTGGTCCTCATTGTTCTTGAGTATGGTTTAACATCTAAACCAATTAGTCTTGAATAAATAACCACATTTATTTTGTTGCAACCTCTCTTTTCATTTTACTTTTAACATTGGATTCTTCTATTTCTCTTTTTCTCTTTTCTGAATGGAAGACTGGATCAATAATAGCTGATGGATTGGGATGGAGGACTAGAGATCAAATCGCATGCCCTCTTTCTGAGATCAAATCGCATGCCCTCTTTCTAAAATCAATGGTTAGTACTTCTGTCATCGTATGATTTACATTAATGCCCATTTTACACATTCTATTTTAGAAATTGATTACTGAATATATCTTGTATTAGCCTCTGCTATTTACATATTTGCCCTTAAACTAGCTTTGACCAATCACATAATATGATAAAAACCCTGTTAATTACGGTTTCTGTATACCGAATATTCAAAGTAGACCTAAAGCTTTTAGAATTATTCCAATCTTGCATTTGCAGGTGACAAATTTGACTTCTGGGGTTTTGGGCTGCTTTTCTTTGGTCTAAAGAGTAACAAATTTTGTTCTGGAAACAAAATGACCGTCATGAAGATTGGCTACAACAAAATGGGTTTTCTGAAAAATCCCTAAGTTTGGCAAAGGTCCAGGGTTCGTGTATTCTGTAAAATCCACAAATCTCGTTAGGGTTTAGGTATTCTACAAAGCGCAGAAATCTGGGTAAGGTCCAATTTTGGGTATTTATTGATTTGGGGCAATTAGTGACATTTCTAAAAATGGCAGAAGGTTGGTGCTCTGAAGAGGTACTAAAGACCGTTTTTCCCCTGATGAACGGAAAAGACCTAGCATTTTGTATGTGTGTATACACGCGGTGGAGAGATCTAGCCAAAGATGATTATTTTTGGAAGAATTTGTGTGCAAAGAAATCGCCATCTATTTGCAAAACCAAGGGATCTCCTCCAATTGAGGCTTCTCAGGGTTACCATAAACTTTACATGAGTCTCTGCAAGCGGCGACGTAGCCCCCTCCCAGTTCCCAGATTGTCCTTTGATGATATAGAATTCTATGTTGATATATGGCTGGATGATAAGTCAGTTTATTCAGATGTAGTCCCCGGTACGCTCCTTCAGTCAGGGATTATAAACCCTCCTCCCAGAATTTTTGATACGATGAGGGATCATTTGAGAAGCCTAACTTGCAAGATGACAATTCCCGTGAGTCCCAGGTTCCAAGTTGTGTTCAGTGAGAGCATTCATGTTTCTATTCTCGTAGGGTGAAGAGACAGTGATAAAGTTGCTTGCATTATCGATAAATATGGCTTCGATTATGTTGATGGACCGGCATACAGGGCCCTTGCTTATGATTATTTGCAATTTTCTCCCTCATATCCGTTTGTATCGGAGATCAGAGCCTGGTTTGCACTGCTGCTGGTGCATGCTCAATATGGCAACATGGACGTCTTTGGCATTGAAGTGGACTTTTGCGATGCTGTGAAATCTGACAACAAGGTTTTATGGCTTCTAGATATGCTGGATTGGAAGTAGATAAAAATCTTAGTGGATGGAAACAACTTCACTTTCCAGACACTCAAATAGTAAAAGTTAAGTGTTTATTCGAATATGGCTGTTGATAAAAGATGTCATGCAGTTTCATCTTATGCTAGTAAGTTTCATCTTTGGTCACAATGTTGCTATCTAAAAATTTCATCTTATGCTAGTAAGTTTCATCTTTTCCTAGTTGCTATCTAAAAATTACATCTTGAAGTTGTACAGGTCACACAGCATGAGGCCATAGCATGCGAATGAGTTTCATTAGTCAGTGTTGAGAATTTGTTTATCTATATGCAACAATTAGGAGGAGAACCTTTTGTCTGCTACAGTGTACAATTCTCTCTCTTACATGTAGTTTCAGGATGGTCTCATCTGCACTCTGGCATATGTTATAATGCAACTAACTCATCATGTAAGAGTCCCTTTGGCAAAACTTAGAGTCTGTTCTCTCCAGCTTCCTATGAAGACATAGAATCACCTTCCCAGTGACCATTGCATTTGTAATTCCGATTCCATGAACCCGAGTCTAAAGATTACTCCATGTTTAAATGTCTTTCTATGAGATCAGGGTGAAGTGTTTTTTGCTTTTTTAGAGATGACTTTAGTTTGTTGAAGGCCTTTGCACAGTTTGTTGACAAAAAATGCTTGTCTTTATTTCTTTGTGAAATGTTGTTCCTTTTGTTACTACGCCTTTCCATTTTTTGTCAATTGTTGAGCTAGTATTCATACCATAGACATGGGAATTGTAGTTATTATATTAATAATTTTTTATTAAGCTGATGTTGCCATGAGATTTACAATTTTGTAAATCTATGTTCTATATCAGTTAACTTTTACAATTCTGTAAATATATACTTGATTTCAAATAAAATAAATCAACGAGTGAAGAATTTATGTTTCTTTGGATATTTTCAGGCTCAGCCAAGGAGGGTGCATGGCCCAACCCTTGCTCATCAGCTAACTCCCAGCTCGTTGGTTTTCCATCCAGATGCAGTTTTAATGTTGCTCAGAAAAGCATACAAGGATAACCACCTTGGACATCTGTGCCGATCGGTATGTCTGAGAAAATTTTCTGATGCATTTATATTTCTTTGTTGCAAAACCGTTGTGCTTGTTTTAAATTAATTTCTTAGTGTTTTATAAATATTAACTATAGAATCTGAGTTTTTCAGTCATCTTTCAGGTTGCTAGACTATTACGCAAGCTTACTGCACCTGGATATTTCCCAGAAGTGACAGTACCATTTGTGGAGGCACAAACATTATTTGGGTCTGAGGATATGACAATTAAAAGAGAATCAATTGTTCAGGCACCAGTGGCAGATTATTCATATCTCTTTGGAGAAGAATTTAAACTCTCTGAGGAGGATGCATCTGACATCAGCAGTTTAAATATTCTAGATATTGCTGCTTTAGAAGAGGCACTTCTTCATATTCTTTATGCTTGTGCATCCCAGGTATGTGCAGTTTTTGGTAAATGAATATTCTTGTTGACTGGTTGAATGGAGTTTGAAATATGATAGTTGTGGCTCAGTTAATTTTTGATCCCTGGATAAGCCTTTCTGGATGGCACTTGTTAAGGTTGGGTCAGACTTTTTTCTTCATTGCATACATAGCTGATTTTGGTGATTTTTATAATGGATATTAAAGCCTGCTAATATCCAAGATGAACCTTATACGAGTGCCATATGGGTCTTAATTTTGGTGATGTCTCTACAAAGTTACAAACTGACCTTTGCTCTGGTTATATAGTATTTGTAACTTGATTTTTTTTCCAACCATAGTCAATATTAATAATACTTCCATATTTGTTCTATTTGCTTTATTTGGAAAATTGGTCTACTTTGAGACGGGCATTGAAAGAACAGTATATGTATATCAGTGGCATTGAAAGAGGGGGGTTTAAAGAACAGTATGTGTATGAACATGACTCATTAGAATGACCATTATTGATTTAAAACACTTCATCTTAAAAACTAAATTTGCCCTGTGCTATCAGTGGAATCATACCTCACTGATCACTATGACTAACACCTCACTAATTATTATGACTAAATAAAAATAAACATCTCAATTTGACATACAACACAGAGTCTTCCCCTCTGGCTTCCTTGTGTCTAATTGATACTCCTATGATAGCAAATATTAGGTCATTTGTTCATTCAGATTCAGGTTTGATTGATCCATTTGTGTAGAGGTAGTTGTTAGGTTCCCTCGTATATGGTAAACACTAGATCTGATATTTGTTTTGCAGCTAGCACCTTGAAATAGTGTATGATGGAGCCCAAGCAATTTCATTGGGTTGCTACAAAACATGTGCTCCAATACTTAAAGCACATAATGCATTTTAGTTTGAGGTATGTTGGTGCTGGAGAGTTGGTGTTGCATGGGTTTACACATTCTAATTGTGTAGGTAGTGCTAGTGATAGGAGGAGCATCTCAAGATGTTGCTTCAGTTTGGGTTCAAGTGTGGTTTCCTGATCCAAATGTAGGCATGCTTCAATGGCACTTAGCTAAAAAAAGGTAGAGTGCATGACAACCAACCCTGCTAATTATAAATCCATCTAGCTTTGCAAGTAATTAGCAAAGTTGACATATTAGACATTGAACAAAAATGTGATTTACTATGACAATCAAAATTGTATCATAAACTCTCTAAGAATCCTATGCTCCATGATCATTCCGAGCATATTAAGATCGGGTACTATTTCATCAGAGACAAGGTCCAAAAGGGAGCAACAGTTCCTTAATACATTCCTATAGATTGATATGTTGCAAATATCTTGACCAAGCCCCTAGGGAAAAAGGGAAGTTCTAGATGTCCAAGGAGAGACTTGGATTGGTGAACTTGTCCTCACTAAGAGGGAGTGTGTGGTTTCACCTGTGTGTAGCTTAGGTTGTGTTCCACCAATGGCACTTTCGTCTTCCAACAAAAGTAGACAGTAGCGGCAATATCCCCTTCCTTCAGAAATTTCATACATTAGTTAATTATGGCACAAGGGCATTTATGGAGGAGAGAGAGACAGGGCACATGCATGACAAAATCATGCATACGCCATCCTGAGTTCAGTTCAGTTCTATTTCTGACTTTTGCTCTAGTTAGTAGTTAAATACACAATTAGTTCGAAGGCATAGTTCACTAGAACTAAATAGACCAGGCGCTGATGCACACGTATTCGCAATATTAGTTCAAATCTCTAGGAGGATGCATGCTTGCACCTCAGTTCATCTCCAAAAGAGGCACATTTCACTTGGCTCATTTATCGATGCAAAGAAAGTGCATTAGGGTTAGGGTCTGATACTTTCAATTGGCACATTGTTGTGCATGTGTCCAGATTCATTCTACCTTCTCTTTCTCCTAGTATGTATTCATTCTGCCTTCTCTTTCTCCTAGATTGTAAAGGAGTTAGAGAGCGAACATCTTAGCTCTTCAGGAGGTAGTTTGAGGATTCATTAACTTGATGTTTTCAGATTTGAATAAAAACAGAGATACTGATTTGAGTCTCAATCCTGGGCATTTTCCTTGTGTATATGATGTTTGTGTTTTCAGTATTGTATGTTCGTAGATTAAAGCATTCATAAGTTGCAGTTTTGATTAAAGATTAAAGTTTTCAGTTACATAGTTTTGGGAGTAATATTCTGAGTGCATAATCTGCTTACCATGTGCTAAAAATGAACAAGAAGTTAGGGATAACACCCATATATGAGACCTTGTCTTATGGATGTACTAGTGGTCCTTTCCAATGAAAGCTTTGAGGTCCAATCTTTTTGAAAAGGGATGGTATGTTATGTCCCACCCTAGCAATGTAGTAAAGTCCTAATTAGGGCCTATTAATATTAGAGATGGTATTAATATTAAAGTCATGGATATGGGATCTGGATCCACATGTCCCATTGCACATGATATAGGCACCTATGGTTTTGAAATGTAATATATGGTCTCAGGGTTAACATAGTTATTGTAATCCTCATGTGCTTATCAAATATCAATTATCTTGTATCTCTTGCTTATGCAAATGTATTTGGATGCTGCCCCTCAAATTGGCTAGCAAGTTTCCCCCACTCGAATCAGGTGGATGTTACAAATCATTGCTATTGCATTGTTATTATTTCATTGTTGCTATGTTTTCTGCACTATTCTAGTGAGTCACTCATGACTCAATGGTTGAATTTGGATCTTAACAGAGTTCTATACCTTTATTATCACTCTAGTTAATAAACTATCGAAAGTATTAACATACATCAACCATTATTTCTATCATGAACCAATGTGACAATTCTCCACAGATCACACCTTTTGATTCCAATTATGTAAGTTAGCATCTAAATTTTTTACGCTATGCCCCACTTTTGTTGGTGAGTTATTACCTAAGACTATGTTTCCTTTCTTATTATTTTTTGTGGATTCAAATGACTTTGCCAGGGGTGCACACTGAATCTGCAGATGTTGGGCATTGTCCTCATATCCATGTTTGGGGCCATATCCAACTTGGTGCCGAATAGGAGCACTCTTCTATTAGCAACACTTTCTGACATAACTTATGAGTGGTAGCTTGCATCTCCTTACATCTTCCAGGATGAAATCTCATTGCAACTACTCACCATCGAAGATAAGTATTTCATGCATGCGAGAGGTTTCCACCTATATTGTCTTTATGAGTCGACTTCAACTGTCGGGTTTATACAGGCTCAATCTGTGCCATGATAACTCAATTTCATCCTCTTCATCAGTCAGTGAGTATAATGTTTTAACTTTTAACATGAGCATTTGTACTTGTATTGGTTGATTCTGTCCTTTTTTTTCATATCTGCTATTTTTGCCATATATTTAATATGGGATGTTATATTTATGCGTGCATATGTTTACATAACATGGTTTCAGTTAATTAAAATTGTGTTCATTAGTTTAATAGAATTTGGACAGGGTCAATTATGTTTGTAGATTTCAAGGTTACCAGGGATTGAAGGTTTGCTTATGGCCCATGGGTAGGGCGGAAGATTTGACTTAAGCATTTTGGAAATTTTAATTTAGGGTATCCGACCAAAAATATTTTTTTGGGGCAGGTATTTCAGGTTTGAGGATTGTTTACAAGATTATTTTGGAAGTTGCCTCCTGTGTTAAGAAATTAGCCTCTAGTGATATCAAATTTGATTCTAGTTTTTCTGGAATGTATATTTTTGAGAAGTTGAGTCTGAAATTGTTTCTAAGAGTAACTATGAAGGGTGCCAAACTAAGAAAAAAGAATCTAGGGTGAGAAGCAGGAACATTAGGAGATCTGAAATGGGAGAAAACATTCATATAGAATAAAAGGATTCTACTTTTAGTGATTATCATCTATATGTCTGACAATGGGTTTCTGATTTACACAATATTAAGTTGTTTATTTTTCCTTATTTTCATGGTCTTTGATAAGTGTTTGTTTCATTTGTGCACTTTAAGAGCTGAACCAGGTCCTAAATCTGAGCATCATTGAGGAACTATCATAGCTAGGATTTTGAACCTTGTTATTCTGCCTCTCTTATTTTCTGTCTAAAAGGAATACATGCTTGTTGGAATGCTAGGAAACTGTTTAGTTGCATTCTGTAACTAGTAATATCTTGTCCACATGAGAATTTGAGATTGCTTCTTTTATTAAGTCTATTTATAGGTAAATCCACTATATGTGGATTTGCTAGCAAACAGACTGATCACAAACATAGCTGAATTAACTATTCTTTTTAGTGTACTAAATTACTAATTACATCCAAATTATATTCCATCAAGCCAATATATGTCTCCTCACGATCCTGACGAGGGGCCCTCTCTAACTAGTTGGAGGGTGCAGTGGTGGGAAAGCTCATGTCAACAGGTTGCACTGCATCCCCTTTTTGAAAATTCTGATACAAATTTTGGTGGACAAGCACCAATGATGACTATCTGGAAGAACACGGTAAATATGAACATATCTCCAACTAAGGACTACAAAGGTTCTCTATCCATTGCTACACCAGGAAATTCAAATGGTGTAAATAGTGAAAAATTTAACTCTGACCTAGCTAATCAGCACAATGACGTAAGGATGCTAGAAATAATTGTCTTTTCAAGTCATGGGGGGGAGGTTGCTTTTTCTTTTCACTATGGCGATGTTCATTTATTATCTGGCAGTAACTTTTCTCCCATAGATTACTACTATGCCCCAGTTGGGGTTTCTATTGCCCTACCAGCTTTCTCTTCAAGTAGCTATTGCCTGGCCTCAGTTTGGCATGATAATAGCAGGGATTGCAGTGTACTGAAGATTCTACATATTCTACCTCCTGCCAGTCAAAGTAGTCAATGGAAGGGTAATGCAGCAGCCTTGGAACGAGCCATTGCAGACAGGTATGAAGTTGATTTTATTTGTTATATTGTTGCATCTCTGTATTTATATTGTGGTTACATTCACTGGCCTACAATTTGATTATTCTCATCCATTACCAGATTTTGGTGGAGCCTCTGTATTGGAGTTGATTGGTGGGATGCTGTTGGTTGTGCACAAAGTACAGCAGAAGATGATATAGGTAAAATCAATGCACATTGTCAAAGGATAATTATGATCAATTATGTGTTGGCTAAATATAATGGTTTTGTATATAACCGTTTGATAAATCCAGATGCATGGTTGTTATGTGATGTGTCTGTAGTCACAGTGAATAGAATATTTTGTCAAGTTCTGATCCCTACTATCTGCATCTGGTTTCACTAGCTTATGTATGAAGCAACCAGACATTGTGATAGGCATCTACATGTTGAATGTATATCATCTTCTGATACCATATAGTGTTTGGTAGACACACGATAAAGACTCCCAAAAACAGATAAGATATATCAAAGGAATAGTTGAGTTTTCTACTCTTGGCTGTGAATTTTCCTTTTTGGAGTACTTACAGTTCTAAAAGTTGCAGACTTGTAATGACTGAGAAGATGGAAATTACACTTTTACTTTATCTATGTTTTGGATAAGGATAGTTTGTGCAAGGTTTCAAATAGGATATAGATTTTGCTTCAAAACGAGCATTTAGCAACTATTTGGAGATCAAGCTTTAGTATCGCCAGTGTGTTTTGATCAAGAATGGTATGCCCCCCACTAAGTGGAACCTAGTAGAGTGCCCACTTATTGTTATATTTACATAAGCACAAATACTAATGGTGTTTTTTAGTAATGATCCAAAAGATAATGTTCTATACAAGAGAATTCAAATACTTTAGGTGCTAAGGTTTTTTCTTCCATGATTTTCATTGAACAGCAACTCTGAAGCTATAGACATTTAGACAAGGTACTAACTAAAATATCATCCAAGTGTCAGGAACAGCTAAAAATATGGCCATCCAAACTTAGCTACCTGGTTGTGGAAGCAGCCTTAGTCTTACAACATCATTAGATTTCTTGCAGTGATTAGAATGTTGTCTGGAGCTGCAAGGTATGCACATCCCAGCCAGTATTCTCTATGGGCCAACATGAGGCCACGTTGCAAACTCAGAGAGGCAATATCTTCACAAGATCCAAGGATTGGGCCACCTTAAATGTGATAGGTCGGTCTTAGGAAATTTTATTAGTTGACATAAACTCTGTTTATATTTGCTTTGAGAATTCAACCAAGGACGGAATGGTGATCCTTCTAGAGGCATGTGTGCATTCAAGAGACCTTCATCACTAGGCATCTGCCAGAAATTCAAGTTAGAAGTTGTTCTGCTTGTTTTGAGAACTTCATATCCAATATTTTTTGGCATGGAAAACTCTACTGTTTTTTTCTACAATGTTAACATTGAAGGAATATATCTTCAGTGTATAGCTTCTTTTAATTCTTATGAATAAAACCTTATCTGCAGGCCTTAACTATGGTATTGGACTTGACTCCATTTTCCTTTGCAATTGAACTTGCTTCTCTTGCATCAAAAAGGGAGTTTTTGAATTTGGAGAAGTGGCTAAATGATAATCTTAGTAGTCAATGCGATAAGTTATTTGAGGTAAGATGCTCTCTATTTATTGTTTTTGTGTAATTAGTCTTAATTACTTAATGTTGCATACTTGGGTATTTAGTGGACACTGATTCCTAAGTCAATTTGAGGTAAATTGAAAGGTTGCTTTATTTGTTATCCTCGTTGTAAAGTTCTTGATGACTGAATGTTGTATCTTTTCATTACTGAACACTTGTTACTTTGGTTGTAGGCATGTCTGAAATTTCTGAGGGAAAGAACTTTATTTGAAGCATCAAAGGACTCTTTAGGAAATCCTGTCCAACGTTCTGGACCTATTGTCAATCTTTCTTTGGAGACACCTCTCCAAAAATGAAAGATGTTAGAATCCTCTATCCCATAGGCAGATAAAGCCTTTAATTTGTTTCCTCTTTAAAACTTTGGTAACCAATATACTCTGATTTTGCTTAGTCCAAGCATGATGAGGATTACAGTTTATTCAAGCATTTTTAATAATTAACCCTGGGTAGGATGAGAGAGTGCATCCTCTTTAAAGGAAATAGATGACAGAGAATGCTAGGATTGCAAAGCTACTTCAGGCCATTCAATCACAATATTAACCACATCAGTTTCTCCCATTTGCCTTCAATGTACAGCACAACTTCCAACTAACATTAGGAATAGACTTATGTTCAAATAAACCCACCCATTAAAATTGTAAAAAAAGTATACTCGTTAATTTTGTAAGCAAAACCACATGAATGCCACAAAGAAGAATATTAGTCTTTAGACATACATTGCAGCAAGTACAGTTCATATAATGATAAACACATCAACCAAGAAGAAATCACAATAAACCCAAAAATGACAACTCCTTATGAGTCTTAGCCAAGTTGCATTCCCACATGTCTGAACTTTGAAGAGATTAAAACCAGGAAAGAATTCCCAAGATTCATAACCCATCCTACAATGTCTCCCAATCATGATCAGCAACAAACTGACAGGTACATTACATTCCATACCAAGGCCATAACAAAGAGGTTTATGGAAAGAGATAAGAGATCCTAAAGTATTGCAAAAAGTGGCTAGATCATGCAGAGGCTTAGGTGAAAATTGCTTTCGATTATCAACGGTTTTCAACAAGTGCACCTGTTTCCCTGCTGATAATCCAAAGCAATTTTCACCTGGTCCAAGCACATCAAATAGCCTTAGTGATGAATGAATCTAGAACAAAAACCTTGACATGTAAAGCAACAAGTGTCCAACACTCCAAACAAAAGTTCTCTCCAACAATTTATACAGGGAGGGTACCTTGCTTACTATGAATTTTAGAAAAGTGGCACATCTAACAATATTAGAATATGTTCTAGCCGTCTATTTGCAAAGCTACTGCAGGCCATTCAATCACAATATTAACCACATCAGTTTCTCCCATTTGCCTTCAATGTACAGCATAACTTCCAACTAACATCTGCCCGTCGCAGGTATAGCATCCCCGTCGCTATTCCTGGGGTTTGCATTTTTTTTTTAACTTATACAAAGCGTGGATACAGTGACGGCCAGGCGTGGATACAGCGACGGCTAGGCGTGGATACAACGATGGCAAGGCGTGGGTACAGAGACGGGAAGGCGTGGCTATAGCGACGTCTTATTCCTGGGTTTGCTTTTTTTTTTAAACCTTATACAGAGCGTGGATACAACGATGGCCAAGCGTGGATACAAAGACGGCCAGGCGTGGATATAACGACGGCTTAGACATCTAACAAAATATAGAACATTGTCGCTCTTGCAACGCAAATTAGGGGTCGCCTCTATTGCGACGGAATTGTTTCCACGGAAAAAAAAAACACTTAGATGTGGCAATATCCACGCTTTTCCATGGATATTGCCACGTTTTGCCGTGGCAAAATTGATCACTTGTACTAGTGATACCAGATCTAGATGTCAATGATACCACATGGGATGGTATGCACTTCTGATATTGTGCCTAAACTGATGCAGATGAAGTATGAATACCACGAACTGCTTGCACTCGAGGATGTCGCAAAGGAGTCGTCTCTGCCAGTGGTATCAATAGAAGGCGCCCCGATAGAGCGCATTCCATAGGACTAGGAAAGAGGAATGGACAAAGCTGGATTGCTCAGGTTGATCAATATGTTGCACTTTGGGAGGCCAACTGAGGTGAATGCATGTGTGAAACAACTTTTGGCGTGTTTCCATGGTGGGTATTTATGATTAGATGAGCCAGTTGAAGTCACGGTGGAGTTGATTTCAACAATAACGGGGCTACCCAAGGATGGGACAGACCCCTCAGTATATCCGTAGAACAGATAATGATAGGAAGTTGGAAATGACTCTCAAGAATCTCTATTCTCTAGAGCGCGATAGGAGGACCTACCGCATTGATAGTATCAATGCCTGTGTGGTAAGTATTGGCGCCAGGATTCTTGCTAGTAAAGTAGTAAGGAAGAACTGCTCGATTCAATGTAATTCAAGGGTGGTCACATGTGCTGAGTTATGTGTGAAAGGCACACAAATGAATTGGTCCCTTTTTTTGATGAACTAGTTAGCGGAGGATGTAGTGGCTGCGCAGACTGGTGAACGACCATTCACATAAAGTTGGCTTCTCATTTTTATTGCACTAGTAACATGTATTGAACCAGATGATCACCAAGGGATGGATGTCAAAGCAATAGACGTATGCAAAGGTGTGAGATACCAGAAATTATGGTGGGTTAAAGAAGTGGATAGAGTGGTAGAGTATTCAATCCAATTTTGGATCTACTAGGAAGCACTACAGGCGGTAGCAGTGAAAGTTCCAAGACTGACGGAGGAAGCTGCAACTAAATATCAAAGGATTTCATGTTTTTCAATTAGACCCCATACTGTTTATGTTCAAGCACAGGGGGACCCGTCCAAGCAATGGACACCACTAAGGTATAAGGTTATTGATGTGGAATTGGAGGCAGTGATTAATAGTTTTCCCATAGAGTGGTGAGAACCAATCAGTATAGTAGAAGTCTTGATAAAAACCCTAGCGGATGCACCTAACAATCCCATGAGCAAAGATGACCAACACTCTAATGATGAATCATCGACAAAGACACCTACTCACCCAAAGGCACAGTGCATACTCCAGGAAATAAGAGCAAAGAGGCACATGGATCAAGGTGTGAGAAGTAGCACAGTATCAACAATGGAAGCACAAATACATCGACTTGTCAAGGCTATTAATGATGCAAGTGATGCAGATGCAAAGGAAATGGATAAATCAGCACAGGAAGGATTCACTGAGGTAATAGATAAATTAGATTTTGTTTATAATTTCGTTTTGAAACAAGCACCAAAGAGCGCAACGGCGCAGGAGTACACACCAATAGGCACCGAGCCGTGGGCCAGGAATGTTCAAATTCCATCGACTGTGATTGATGCCGGATGGGAGGACTTGAATACCTCCCTACAGCAGCTGCAGAATGTTGCATTGGATATCAACAGGTTTTCTACCTAGACTTTAGTGCACATGCAGTGGGTTTCCAAATAGGAGTTATCCAACAGGAAGAAGAATATGAGCAACCGGTACTTGTGATTGCAAGAGAAAGAATAAGTGATGCAAAAATAGGTATATGAGTTGCACCAAGCGCAGGAGAAGTTGATGGAAGACAAAGCGCAGGAGAGAGAGGTCTTGAAGAAAGTGCATGAGGAATTAAAGATGAAAAATGTAGAGGATATCATAGAGTTCAAGAAGGAAAATGATCGACTTGTTGTTGAGAAGGTGCACCTTTTTGATATCTAAGTTGAGTTGGAAGCAGCAGTAGCATATGCCTGTCATAATGTCTTAGAGAGCACCGCAAAGCTGGATACAGTAGCAAGAGAGAAGAAACTTGGATCTATTATTGCGTAGCTACAAAGTGAAACCAGCATTTTGGATGCCTTGATACACCCCTCCATTCCACTAGAACAAAATAGTCGCAATGAAGGGAGAGATAGAATAATTGGCCACACAGCTCGATAATCTAGAGAAGGACACCAAGAAAGTCACATATGACACTACACAAGTTTGGGGTAGCATATTGCAGGATGAACAACTTGATCAAGTGATTGCAAAATTTCAAGAAGCGGATGGCAAATTAATGGCTCCAAAGATGTCGCTCAAAGCAATGCCATTTATGATGCAGATCACCAAGGCATTGGAATTGAAGGAGTTGTAGCAGCAAGTCACAAGCATAAGAGAGAGGCAGCAGTAGTGCAGTGCACAATTAGATAAATTCCATGAAATTGGAGCGCAGCTATCAGTGAAAGTGGTCTCTGTGCTCCAAGTCGCACAATAAGGCAAGAGAAACATTGCTGCAAAGATGGTTGAGCACCCTATCAGCCATGATCTAAAGGTGAGCCAAGATATTACTGAATGGGTCAAGCAGTATGTCAAAGCGATCACTTAGTAGTTTGCATATTTAAATCCAATATCATTGAGTTTATCATGTTTAGTTAAGCATGGCTCGAGGGCGAGCCACAAGATTGTGTTGGGGGCATGTTGGCAAGGGTTTTGGGACAAGTCAGCTATGTAGCATCTCCGTTGTTGCGCAAGCTCAAGAGACACCGTGCAAGTGAAAGATGGTGCACAAGGCGGAAGATAGAATATTTTGAATATATTATGTCACTTTGTGTACTTTGGACCATATTTTGTGGATATTGGTCATTATTTTGTAGAATCAGTTAGAGGTTAGTTAGGAAATCATCCAAGTGGACCATGAATGTAAAGGCACAAACCTATAAATAGAACTAGAATTGCAAATGTTCAGAGACACACTTGAGAGCTTGATGTTGTATATACTTGGAGACTTAGTGAAGCAATTGAGAATTTTTTGTTGAATTGTTACATGTTTTGATCCTGTGGATTATTGCGCGGAAGTAATATGATAAGACGGGAGTTGATCTGAATTGTTGTTTATTTTATATTTTTCTATCCTACTATCTCTGCAATCTAATAGTGAATGTGAATGGAATGTACAACATGGATCTATTATGCAATGTTTCCTACTTTTAAATGAGGTTATTTGTCTAGATCTATTTGTGCAATAGTATGGTTATTTATGTTATGGATGAATAATGTGATATGTTAAGAAAAATGATGAATGGTCCCACTTATGAGTAAGTAATTGGACAAATCTGTTGAAAAAATTGATAAATTATTGTCGATGCATATAGTCCTCTTCTATTATATGGAAACTTAGTTCCGTCAGCTCTCTCTCTAACATCTTAGGTGAGATTTCGTCCACTCTGTGGGTGTTTTTAGGAATGCTAAAACCTATCTGGGATGGTGCTCAGGGAGGTCGCAATGAGTTGAGCATTGATAGAGTGGGAACCCCTTTCAACTAGTTTTATTGGTTGGATTTGTGCCAACAGTCGATCCTTTTCAACTCGCTGGTGGAACCCTGTGACTATCTCATCTTCTTTACACTGCAACAATTGCATCAGGTGTTTTTCCAATGCTCATACGTAAGCCATCCCTGTCATTGCGGCGATGCGCAGACTTGGAACAATATATTCCATTGGCATCACTACTTCTTGGCCATACACCAACTTGAATGTCATCTTCCCCGTCAACCATTTTTAGTTAGTGCGATAAGCCCATAAAATCGTTGAAATATTCAAGTCACAGTCATCGCAACTTGAATTACAGACCTTTGTGATCGCATGATCCAATACCCTATTGAAAACTTTGACTATTCCATTATCCTTTAGATGATAGGGAGTTCTCTTCTTTTGTTGAATCTAGAACTCCTCCGTCATTGTATTTATGGTGACATTAATGAAATGACTTCCCTGATCGCTCATCAATACCTTCAAATAACCAAATCGAGTGAGAACATTGTCAATCAAAAAACTTGTTGTAGTTGCAGCAGTGCACTCTATCATTGGTGTTGCTTCTGTCCACCTCATCAAATAAATTGTCTTTGTGATGATATACCAGTCTCCTATCCTTTTTCCTAGTGGGTTGATGCGGCCCACAAAATCCACTTCCCATTTATCAAATGGTTGTAGCGTTACCTGAGGTACTAAGGGAATCTCGTCCCTTTGTGAAGTATTCCTATTTCTTTGACATACATCACAACTCTTCGCATAATCTGTCGCATCACCATCCAAAGTTGGTCACCAAAGGCCTGCACAGAGTACCTTCCTGGCAGTTGTGCGACATCCATAGTGTCCTCCTACAACTCCATGATGTGCTTCTTCTAATATCCTCTCTTGTTCTTGTAGTAAGACATAGCAACATAGAATCTCATCAGATCCCATCATATATAGATGTCAGGAAATCAACTGAAAATATGCATCCTGAACAACCGATTGTTTCTTCTGTCGTGTGGTGAAATCATCTAACGCTATTCTTGTCACCAAAAACTGAACTATTTGCTCATAATGGTAATCGACCATTCGAACCTTGAATAGTTGTGCATCAAGTAACCCATCCTCGATGTTGTTTGGTTCTTCACCTATCTCAAACTGTGACAAATGATCAATTCCAACATTCAATAGACCTGGATTCACGATGATTTTGAAATAAATTTCTTGAAAGAGTAGTAACCAACGACATATCTTCCCCCCCAACACAGGTGTATTCACCAGGTATTTTAACGCGGAATGATCATTGAACATATTAAAATGTCCTCCCAATAGATAGTTACAAAAATTCTACAATGAATAGACCATCACTAATCCTTCTCTCTTAGTTGTGTATAATTCCTTTCTGTTGATGACAACTTGCGACTTACAAAAGCAATTGGATGATCAATTGATCCTTCCCCTCGCTACGCAAAGACAAATCCTAAGGAAACTGATGATGCATCAATGTGGACATGAAATTTCTTCATCCAGTCTAGAAAGACCAAACTCAATGTTGTGACCATTTTCCTTTTAAGAGTGTCTAGGCTCCCTTGACACTTAGGAATCCATTCAAACTACACATATTTCCTTAGCATCTTCTCCATTGGAGGTGTACATGATCGCAGCAAATCCTTTGATGAACTTGTGATAGTATCCTATATGTCCCATCATTGCTCTGGTTTGCTTCACATTCGTCAGTGGAGGAATACCAACATTTATCATGATATTTTCTAGATCCACCAACATCCCTTCCTTACAAACAATGTACCCCAGCAAAATACCGAATGGTGCATAAAATATGCACTTCTTGGAATTCAGTGCAATATGGTGTTATCAACACCGCTCCAACATCAATTGTATATTTTTGAGTTGATCCTTTACCAACCCATACACCATCCAATAATCCATTTATATTACCAAAAACGTTTGAATGAATTCCTTGAACACAACAACTACGATCCGACAGAATATCATAGGTGTGTTTTTTAGTCTAAATGGCATCATCGTATACTAAAAGCATTGCCATTCAATCACAAAAGTCATCTTATGATGATCTTCCTTTGCAATATTGAACTGATGATACCCTGAGAACCCATCCATGAATGAGTAGATATCCTGAACACCTACTCCTTCCAGTACTTCATCAATAAATGGTGTACGCAACGGATCATGTAGACATTCATCATTTAGCTTCCAAAGATTGACACAGATACAGAATTCTCCTGTATTTTTGTCTTGCATGACCATTCAACTGATCCACTATGACTCTTCAACTGTTTCAATGATTCCTGCATCCAACATTCTATCAAGTTCCACCTTTACTCATTCCTTGTATCATTGATTCAAGCGATACAAACTTTGCTTCACCGACTTCCTGTCTGGTTTCAGTGGGATTTTCATTTCTCCCAAGTCGCCAAGAATCCCTTTCATTTCAGAGAACATGTTCAGAAACAAGTCCTAAAAATCATGCAACAAATTAGTAATCTCCAACATATTTTCTTCATCCCAATAATACCCAATATTGGTGAACTTAGGTTCCTCTTATGTTTCAATGTTTTCCTTCTGAATCTTCAGTGGCTGGTGAAAATTTTATGTCCGTATCTCAGGTGCTGCAACATTCTGAATTTATTCTAACTTTGGGATGTTGATTTTCCTTAGGTCATCCCCATCATCAAGTCCTCCTATTACATTTTAACACTCCATCATCGATTGCATCATTAGCACCTCATGTGATTTCGCAGAAAATGAAAATGGAACTATATCTAGTACAACATCACGTATGTGTTGTAGTGTGCTATGAATTACTAGATCAACGTCTGCAAAACTAATAGTGTGAATGAAATAGATTGTAATTTACTCCCAAGTCATGATCTCCCTCAGGAGCTCTGCTGATACATACCATTGTTGTGGCATTTCATCCAAGGTGTGTACAAAAGCATGTACCCACCCATCCTTTGGTCGTGAAAACCACATGATCTGACATGCCATCAAATTATCATTAGGATCATTTCATCCATTATACTTCTTAGCTAGATAGTGCTCTATTTCACCAAAGAGAACTCCCATCAACCTGTGACACAGCGACCACCCATTGATTGATTTATTATGTGTCACCCACCATCGTGTTAAAGTAACCTTCATCGCCTCCTCCAATTCCAATAGTCTCTGCAGTTCTAAGACCTTATCTTCAAATTCGGCAATGAACTTAGGAAAATTTGGCAATCCTTTGTATGTCGGTAGGTCAACAACCTATGTCACGAACCAACATAGTGACTAGGTGATTCGTCCACACTTGCGAATTGACACCTCATGCATCCTATTTTACCAATTTTTCATTGCATCATAAAAATATGACGATACGGAGCTGGAGATTCACCATCCCATATCTCTGTCTACAGTGGGATGGAGTCTAGAAATAATACTTAAAAATGTTGTATGCATTGTCCCATCCTCTGAGAACTTCTTCCTTGACTGGTTCGACATGTCTCCTTCCTTCACTTGGATCCATTTGGGCTATGAATCTAATATCGTGGTTCTCGAAATTCGTTATGCATTTCTTGAAGTTGATGACCACTAGGTTGTCCTTATCCCATCCAGTCCCCAACAATTTGGCATACGATCTTACTTCATCAAAAATATTGATAAAATCGAAATCCGCATATGTCTTCATTCCTTCGCCTTCCACCATTAGACATGGTACTCGCCCAATTGGTGACACCCTGGTGTGGTTGGCCAATCACAGTTACATAGGGGACCAAACCAACTATGGTTTCCCGATCTTCTCCCATGTATTCTTTGTCAAAATACTAACATGTGAGCCTAGATCCAGAATAACTGAGTCCAAATCATAATCACCAGTTTGGACATTCATCCTCATCTCTTTCCTGGTTTTCTTCTTGTGCAAGGAATTCAACGGATTCCTATCGACCTTTCTCTGGTCAATATAATAGAATTTCTATCTCAGCTAGCATATTAGGATATTTTTCTAGCAACAGGAAACACTCGAAGAAACTTTGCAGTGTACCATGCTTCTGTGATGGTCCTGCTACAAGTGTTGAATAAAAAATAGGCGGCATTTCATAAATATGCAACTTACCTGGATCTCTGCTCATGGTGTATCATGCTTCAAAGAATGTATCCCTCTTAGCGTCGACATCAAATTGCACCTTTTTAGATTTGCTAATCAAACTTATGTGATTAGACTATCATCATATTTTGTCGCACCTCCTTGAGTAATGACTCCAACATCCAGAGGTTGAGCCTTGGGTTCCACTGAGATATTTTCGACTATTGGAACTTGGTTCTAGTTTTGTGGTGGATTCGGGGGATGATTCATGTTCTGGTTCTGGTTCTGTGGTGGCGGAACATTCTTCACTTAGCATTTTGCAATTAGCTATAGAAAATATTCAACTGTATGGTCTAAAACTATACAATAGGTACATTGCGACTGTAGGTTTAGGAAATATCACTGGTAGTGCCCCAATACTACCCAATTGTAACATTGCATCGGTCCATGAGATTTTCCTCCTCATAATCCTCTGTGAAATCCTCCTTGTGGTTTATAGTGCGGTTGTTTGAACCTTTTTTGCTACTACGGGGGATTCAGCTGCGATTGAACATACTACGATTGAGTATACTACGGTTGTGTATATTGTCTCTATTGTGGAGCATACTGCATCTGATTATACTACGAATATAGTGGAGCAAACTGCAACTATGCTAGAGAAAATTATGGTTGCGATAGAGCGAACTGTGGTGGATGTTGCAATGGCGTCCTCTTTGTTGATCGTTGTTCTTCTCCCTTTATGTAGTACATATCAATTGTCCTTTCTTGGAGTAAGTCATATTCCTGACAATCCTTGTCTTCATGACCAACAGAGTGACAAAAACTATAATACAAATTTGCAAGCTTAGACACCATCTTCTGGAGATACACACATTCCTTGTGTCAATGTCCATGAGTATAGAAGGTTCGACAACATGGTAAGCCACCTTTATTTAGTAGATTAAGAGCTCCTCACAGTAATTAGTTACAGAAGTCTGGGAATTGATCCTTATGATTTCCCTCCGTATGACATTGAGTACACCATATTTCTTCACGAATCTCTTTTCCCTTCTTGATATATTGCAATTGGATCTTCAGATTCTCCAGTTGCAACTAGATCCAATTCATTCCAACTCCAGTTTCCCCAACTCATGACGATTCCAACTTCATTGTGATATCCAAAGCCTCGTTCTATGTCACAATATTTTTTTGTATCAATGGCATTCTGATGTGTGGTACTAACGCCGCAATGAACCATTCCTTGTGTTGTATAATGCTCATGTTGACACTAACTTTCTCCATCATCTTGAATCGCTGATCAAAATCCCATACTGATTAGCTCGGATATTGCTTGATTTCCTTTAACTCTGTGATATACGTGACTCAGACTTGGGTTTTATGAATTCATTATTCAATCCAATTCTAATCTCTGTTAGAGTCTTCTGTAGATTTCCTATCGAAACTTTTACAAACTTCATGTACCAATCTAATGCGCGACCTCGAAAAGTGGTCTCCAATTGTCCCTTCTTGATGTCTTCATCATGGACTTGCTTCACAGTCCATATCACTTCAAAAAGAAACCAATATTGTTCGGGATCCTCAGTCTCATTCCCATGAAAGAGAGAAATTTTCACATCATCACACACCATCCAGGTCCTTCTTCCTGTGTTCGTTGATCCAATACTATTAGTGTGTTGATGACACACCAGGAAATTTAGTGATGATTTGGTTTTTCTTCCTAAATGTGGCGAAGTGCATGGAGGTGTAGGTACATTGTTGCTTTGGGTTGGTCCTTCCTCGAGCTCAGGCATAGCCTAGTCATCTCCTTCATCCCTGTAGGGTCGTTTAGTCCCTTGGGATATTCTCTAGTAGCTTCTTGTTTGGGTCGCAATAGGAATATTCTCAATCCTCTACATCTTCTCTTGTTGAAACCTTACCCCACTTCACAGAACACCACACTCTTCCTTGACTTCCCTCACAGTTTCATCATAACTCCCATCCATATACCCCTTATCATTCCATCTAACCCTCGTCTTCGAAGTACCCGAAGCCTCCGCATACCCAATATTCTACTTGTCAGAGTTCATATTCAATATTCCCTTTTCACAAATAAGCATTTTAATCCACAAGTGCAAAGACAAAAGAAATCTACCTCTTGGTCCTTTGAAGAATTCTCTTTCTACATCGTCATAAGAGTTGACTGTGTCGACCGCGAACTCAATGATGTATACTTCTAAGATGTTGTCTAGCCACTCTTCAACAACCCTTGATGCTCTGTTTTCTACCTCCTACAGTTGTTATATCAGCTCCAGGGTCCAGCAAGTAGGTTCACCTCCTTGAAAGTTTGTCTTCTCATAGGTCATTTGCGCCAACCACTCGTACAAGATGATAAAAAACTTAGCAAACAAATATTCACGGATATCAAAATAGATATTCCTTCCAAGCCACTCTTTTGTCATTAGTATGGAACTTGGATTTTCTTCTGCAACAAATTTTTGAGCCTTCTGATTGAACCAATCCTGAATCTCTGATCTGGTCAAATGCCACAACATATTGTCCTTCTCCTTGCACTAAGTTCCTGTAAATGAAATCATTTGTTGACACAGATTTGTCGACAAAGGTTCACACTCTGTCGACACCCCTAAACACTGCGATCTCCATAAGCATTGGCCCAGATAGGTTTTACCTTTTCCAGCAACACCTGCGAAGAAAATGAAGTCTCACCCGAGATGTTCGAGGGAGAGCTGCAAGAACCAAGTTTCTGCAGTAAGGAGGAGGATCTTGCACATCTATCTTCTTGCTATCTTCTTATTATCGCAACATTAACCATAGATTCAGGAAGGGGTTTTATCATCATTCATTCATGTTCAATTGCATCAATAACCATTCATATTAGATCGTATTATTATATCCATCCGTAAACATATCGACAAATAAGAAATCATTCAGTAAGCATAGGCATCGCATCATTCAGGAAGATAAACCATATTGCATCAACTACTCATTCAGATTGCATCATGAAAAAATTAAAAGCATAATACATCACATCACAGATCAAGACACAATAGTTCCAACATCATCCACACATGATATATTACTTATGTGCATCAACACAATTTCTCAAAATAAATCCTCGGGTTCAAAATACAGGACCAAAACAACATATATACATATTGATCTTTTGTGGATATGCTTCCTTGATAATGGTCTATATTCTAATTCTCTTCTTCTTATCTCCTGTTACATCTCTAACTCTATATATAGGATTGCACCTTTACAACATGGTCCACTTTTAACTAATTCCTAACTAACTTGGACCCAAAACTACAAAATAATGACCAAAAGTACAAAACTTATGACCAAGCTGATTCTTTGTGGACTTTTCTACCTTTCACACCATCCTTCAACTTGTGCACCATGCTTTTTCTTGCGCACCATCCTTTGGATTTCGCGCCCATATTGCCTTCCAACTGTTGGATCGCTTTCTTATATGATGGCACATTTTCTTATAAGGCCCATTTTAGACCTCAAATTTCCTCTAATATTTCTTGATGGTCACGCGAATTTGAAAAGATATTGAAGAGATCATCGAAGGTTCCACTCAATCAAGATCATACGTCATTAGGTGGGTATATGAAGGATCAATTGAACCTAAAGATGATTATAATGTTTTACGTTGTGTAGGACAGTTCATAAGAACCTCTAATGTAGACATGGAGATATGAGACATTTCCAATTCATCCACAATGCTATAGTTATGAGGGGTTCGAGAATTGGGGTTATTCACTATGTGATGCAAAGGGAACTTAGGAACTTTGGGAATTCCATCCAAGGTGGAAAAAAGTAAGTCCAAATATTCTTTAACTTGTGTGGAGTCTTTCACTTTATCATTATGAGAGGTATCAGAATCCTAACCATATTGGTTATGTATATTCTGTAGTTTGATGTCATGGTGGACATCATGATGAGGTGTTGGCTAAAAGTATCATGAGCATTATCGAAGAATGATGGTAGAGGTGGATAAGGTTCCATAAGTTGTGTTGTGACTACCCCTTGTGCTAGAATGGGGTTTTATAGGACCATCTATTGCAATTGGGTTGATTGAGGTGAAGGTGGATTAGGTTTCCCTTGTGAGGAATTATTCATGTCTCGTTCGTCGACCTCATTCCACAAATCATGAGCCTTAGCCAAATGGGGAAAATGGTGAGCGTAATGTGTGTAGACACCAAAAAAGGAACACATATGGTTAGTATGTAATTAAGGGTTCTTAAATTTCTTTGGAGGTTTATTAGGATATTAGCTTGTGAGGTTAGGATTGGGTCCAATGCTATCAAGAGGGTTAGGGGGTTGGACCCCACCTTCCTAGGATCGGTTATTTCCTTTTTTCTTACCATTATTCTTATTTTTTGGTTGCACTTGTTGGTTATTGGGCGCAAGTTAGGAAGTAATATTTTGTTGAGTGTACACTTTCCCATGAGTAAAAGGGCTAGCCATAGGGTGTGGTTGCACTAGAGGGGATACTAGTGGACCAGGAAAAGGTTAATATGAGTTGATGGCTGGAGGATCCACATATCTAGTAGAGGAATAGACACATATGGTGCCACTACACGAGGTTACATGAACATGGGGGGTCAAACAAAGAGATGAATAGGGGGTACTTCTTCTTATATGTGAGGTGGAGAGAGATGGATTAGGAAGATAATACGATTCTAGGGTGGGCCCATGATGATGATTCTCAACACTTGAGGGATCATCATATGCATTACCACTAGAATGGGGAGGTTAAGTCAAGTATGTATTTAGGTGGGATGTAACAACATTGATAACACCATCCGTATCATGGTATTCCCTAAGAGGATATTTCTAGTGACTAGACTATCACAATGCATTCTTCAATACCAAACTGTGCATAAATAAGGTTGTATTTTTTATCCTTAAGAATGGAATCTTCTTTGGTTTGTGGGTGCTCAAAGGCCACACCCCTTGGCTATAGAAGGGAGGATATATTTAAGGAAACTTTCTAATAAGATACGATCATTAAGCTTAATCTTACAAGGACTTCAATGTCAATTCCACTCATGGATTGATAGTGATATGGGTGGAAGATTTCTAGAAGCATAATAATAGATATATACTCCCTCATCATAATAGATGGGTAACTGGAAGGACACCAGGAAAGTGGAAGATAAGGAAACAAAGTTAGGAAGTGTCCTATGGGGTTGGTCAATATACCACTTGGTAGCGATGTTAGTCAAGGTACTTGGAAATAAACATAACCAAATGGAATCATCTATGATACTATAGGAATAAAACCATAAATGGAAGGACATCATATGGTTAAGGGGGTCATATCTTTCCTTCCCTTCAAAATCGGGGATGTTTGAGGGGATTTTGGTAGGCATGGGAGGCCATACATTGTTGGAATCTAAGGTTATGCACATTCATCACAATCTTGGATCTTCTGGAGACAGTCAATTGATAGACAATAGTCAACTAGCAAAGAAGTTGAATGGTGGATCAACTGGGAGACTCGAATGCTCGACTTGTTTGGGTACACAGGGTACTCCCAAAAGACCGAACACCTTCAGATACCGCTTGACACAAATAGATCACAGATCAAGACACTGATGTTTGTCACGTGGTTAAAACCCTCGAGAGGGAAACAATCCACGGCCTCAGCCAAATAGCTACTTGGAGCAATTTATTATGCAAAAGAAAGAAAGTTACATGAGCTTCTCATAATCGATCAACTAGCCAAGGACCCTCTATGCTCTTTAAATAGATATCATAGACCAATCAGGTGTTAATCCATGGATCAATGGTAGGTATGATCTAAGAGAAGTTGAACCGTTGGATCACTCTATGTCTAGAACATATCGTTACCATCGGATTAGAATATTTACAAATGCATACTAATCCATACTAAAGAAACACACTTTTACCTAACGGATATATTACACAAGTTGATATTAACTAACTCCTAAGTGTCTAAATATCCTAACATCCCCCCTTAAGAACAACTTGGGATAGGATTTAAGGATTTACAAAAGTAACACTATTAGGAGAAGGAATGAGGCATTAGAGCCTATCCCCCCTTAAGGACACATTCCTGAACTCCTAACATAAACCGAAGTTTAGAAAACTTTGCTTCTATAAGAGACTTGGTGAAGATGTCTGCAACTTGATCATCTGTAGGGCAATAGAGAACTTTAATAACACTATCATGAACAATATTTATGATGAAGTACATGTGTAGATCAATGTGTTTGTTGCGCTGATGTAGAACTGGATCTTTGGCAAGCTTGATGGCACTTTGATTGTCGCACCAAAGTGGAGTAGGCTGCTGCTTCTCGAATCCAAACTCTGAAAGGATCTGTCGAAGCCATAAAGCTTCCTGACTGGCATTAAATATGGCTTGATATTCTGCTTCCGCTGAAGAAAGAGCAAGAGATTTTTGTTTCTTACAAGCCCAAGTGATAGGTCCAGATCCCAGAATGAAAACATAACCTGCAGTAGACTTCCGATCATCTGGATCGTCAGCCCAATCTGAATCAATGAAACCAACCAACAAAGGTTTCCCCCCTATACTGTAATGAATCCCAAACTGAATTGTACCTCGAATATATCGAAGTATTATTTTTGCTGCTTTCCAGTCACTTTCATGAGGAGTTTGCATATAACGGGCAACACGACCAACAGCAAAGGAAACTTTAGGACGGGAATGAGTCAAGTATAAAAGACTACCAACAAGTTGATGATACAAGGTGGCATCTAATTCAGGGGAAGTACAAGTGGCAAAAATTTTGACTCCAGACTGGAAGGGAGAAGGCGCTAGTTTACAATCTTCCATGTGGAAGCGACGAAGAAGGTCGCAAGCATACTTAGACTAGGAAAGAAAGATTCCTTCTTTGGTTTGCAAGACTTGGAGACCAAGAAAATAATGCAAATGTCCTAAGTCTGACATTTCAAAATTTTGCTTAAGACTAGATTTCACATGGGTTATAAGGTTAGGGTCACTACCAGTAAGGATAAGATCATCGACATAAAGAACAAGTATGATGAGATGGTTTCCTACTTTCTTGGTATAGACATTGGGGTCAAAATGGCATCTAGAAAAACCAGTGTCAAGGAGAACACTATCCATTTTGGCATACCAAGCTCTAGGAGCTTGCTTAAGGCCATATAAGGATTTCTTAAGGAGACAGACAAGACTAGAGTTATTCTGAACATATCCAGGAGGTTGTTTCATGTAAATTTCCTCATGTAAATCACCATGTAAGAAGGTAGACTTGACATCCATTTGATGGACTTCCCAGTTATGTAAGGCTGGAAGGGAAAGAACAAGGAGGATGGAGTTCATTTTTGCTACAGGGGTAAAGGTTTCATTGTAGTCAATCCCTTAAACTTGGGAAAAAGCTTTGGAAACTAACCTTGCCTTAAGTCTTTAAACACTTCCATCTGATGCATACTTAGTTCTGTAAACCCATTTACATCTGACAAGCTTTATTCCTTTTGGAAGAGGAACAAGATGCCAAGTATCGTTCGCCATTAAGGAACGATATTCTTCATCCATGGCTGCATCCCAATTTGGATTTCCTGAAGCTTATACAAAAGTTTTTGGATCATGATTCTTGGAAACTTGAGCCAAAAGAGAAGAGGCTCACTGAAACTGAGAACGTGTTCGACATTGATCTCTAGGATCACCGGCAAGATCACGAGCTGCTTCACATGTTGAACGAACCCATTGAGGAAGTATTGGTGTTGGTGCAATTGGAGGAACATGAGCAGGCGAAGGTGGATTTTCATCCTCACTGTCATCATCATAAACTGGAGTTGGAAACCTATCAAGGAGTCTGGAAGAAGAAGAAGAAGAAGAAGAAGAAGAAGGCACAATCGCTGAATCAGGCTCGCAGGCCAAAGATGGCACACCCGCCAAGTTAGGCTTGCAGGCCAAGAAATTTTCATCAAATTTAACATCTCTTCTAATGATTATATCATGAGAATGTGGCTGAAGAAGTCTATAAACTTTTATATCTTCATAATATCCAACAAATATGCACTTTTCACTTTTAGGCTCCAATGCTTTCCATTTTTCATCTGAAATGTGAGCCCATGCTTCAAAACCAAACACACGAAAGTGACTTACATCTAGTTTAATTTTACTCCATGCTTCTTCCGGTGTTATACCCTATAAAACTTTAGTGGGTGTGCAATTAACTATGTAATTTGCACAATTTATGGCCTCAGCCCAATATTGAAGACTTAGTCCCTTAGATTGGATCATACAACTAGCCATTTCTTTTAAAGTGTGGTTCTTCCTTTCAGCTACACCATTTTGTTGTGGTGTATATGGAACAATGTGATGTTGTTGGATTCCTTGTTTAGTGCAAAATGTAGTGAACTTGTTGTTAACATATTCTCCTCCATTGTCAGATCTTAACTTAATAATTTGATGACCAGATTGTTTTTCAACAAGAGCCTTGTAGGCTAAGAACATGTTAAATACTTCACTCTTAAGTTTTAGGAAGTAAACCCAAGTGCATCTGAAGTAGTCATCAATGAAAGTTAAGAAATATTTGAAACCAGAAAAGGAAGAAAATGGAAGAGGGCCACACAGGTCACTATGCACAAGCTCCAAGGGAACCGAGGCGTGCCAAAAGGCACGTTTGTCAAAACTGTCTCGATGATGTTTTCCGAGTACACAACCGGAACAAACACCATCCTTGCAAGATACCAATGGAAGACCAGTCACCATATTGTCTTTACATAGTTGTTGCAATGAGCGATAATTTAAGTGACAAAATCGCTCATGCCAAAGTTTGCTCAAGTTATCACTATGAGCAACAAAAACTGAAGGAAAAGGTGATGACCCAAAGTTGTTAAATTTGTACAACCTGGTAATATCATCAACAATTCCAGTAGCAATTATATTTTGAGGATTTTTAAAATCATTGATTACAACTTGGTGAGGTGTAAACATCACAGTTTTACCTTCACCTGAATGAGTAATTTGATAGACTGATAACAAATTGCAGGAAATTTTTGGAACACATAGTACATCACTGAAATGACCATTTTCTACTGGAACTGTTCCAGATCCTACAACACTTAGATATCTATCATCACCAACAAATATTTGTTTGGTGTTACATTCATGCATAGTAGAAAAGATGGCTTGATCCTTAGCCATATGATAAGATGCTCCAGAATCAATGAGTCATTCATTTGAAGTAGAAGAAGAAGATGCAGTATAAGAGTAACCAGAAGCACAAAGTGCATGTCCATGAGAGTTAGATTCTGAAGACGAATCTAGGCTGATGTGGTGCTTCTTCATTGCTACTTCTAAGGCTGCCATCTTCTTAAAACATTTAGATTCATCAGGATTATCTTTCCCACAAAAATTGCAATGACGCTCAGTATTCTTTCCTTTTTGCTTGGATCATTTGTCATTTTTTAAAGGAGAAGCTGACTGAGAGGGTTTGGGACCCTTTTTGTTTGGCTTATTATTGCAAAAATTCCGTTTCTTGGGAGGCTCGGACTTTTCTTTCTGTTGGGACAGTAAGGCTTTCCCAGATGTATCTGCATTGTTAATTATTCCAAGATGAATGAGCTTATCTTGATCTCTAATTAAGGAATCACAAAAGGATTCAAGGCTAAGCTCTTGATAGCTAGTTGCAGTCAAGGATTCTTTCATGGAGTAGAATGTAGATACAAAAACAGAATATGCAGGTCCAAGTCTGGAAAGAATATGATAAATACATTGTTTGTCTTCTTTCTTAATCTTGCATTCTGCACATAAGAGTCTAAGAGTTTTATACTTAGATAAATAGTCTTGAATGCATGAAAAATCATTTGGATTCAAGGAAAGAAACTCATTCTCAAGTTGATGACCACAAATTTCATTGTGTTTACCAAACACAGATTCCATCTTTTCCCAAGCTTTATCAGGTTCATCAATGCCAGATATGTGGAATCGCAAATCAATAGATATTGACATCCCAATCAATCCACGAGATTCATCACATCTATTTTCCCATTTAATTTTCTTATCATCATCAGTGGGTTCTGTTTCTTTCCCTGAGGTTATCCTGAAAAGTCCCCTACTTCGTAGAACATCTTCCATACGAGATTTCCATGAGAAATAGTTAGAACTTGTACGTATAATATCACAAGGGGCGGCCATACTATAAAATAATGGCTGCAATAATAGAAACTAACTACCTGGATGCAAAGAGCTCGAAAAAATATGGGGTTTTAAAAAAAACGGCACTTAAAACAGATTCTGGATGATGAAATTATGCTTGATCAAAGAAAATGTTGAAGATGTCCCCGATAGTGACGTGGCAGATATTAACTTGACCAACTAAAAAAAGAAGCCCCCTCTTCCCAAAATCAACCTTTGACAATCACTTTTACAATAAAGTTGCTTTGAAGTGAATAACTTTTGTAAAATAAGTGATGTTCACTTTTACAATAATGTGACTTTTAAATAGTGCGACAATAAATTAAAAGACTTAAATGACTCACTTTTATTTTATTTTATTTATGTGAGATGCACTTTTACAATAAAGTAACTTGAAAATAGAAATTGCATGCACTAAAAAGTAGCTTGATAAGACTTGAACTCAAGACTTATCAAAGTGTAAAGCAACTTTGGACCAAGTGAGCTAAGTTTAAAATTTACGTAAAAGTATGGAAAGAGGAAGGGGGCTTTAGATCTTGGTTAGATTACCTGGAAAGTCTACGTTTTCAAGTTGTCTCATTGTTTCTGGTTTTTCGTGATCACACAAGGTGCACAGCAAAGAGCATACATAGCCGAGAAGACAAGAAAAAAACTTTTTCCTTACTGTTTCTGATTCGTCGCGATCACGCAAGGTGCACGGCGAAGAGCATACGCAGTCAGGGAAAACAACAGTCCGAGAAAAAAAATAAAAGATCTAATAATAAACTGATAAAATATGAGAGATTAAAAAAGAAAAGAAAAAACAAATCCGTCACTGTAACATTATACCTTCAGATTTGCTGAAATGGGTGTTTCTGGAGCAAACAGAAATGGTTTTTGGTGAAACGAAAACTGTTTCTAGATGGAAACGGTGCTTTGGATGCAATGGAATAGCTCCCACATGCCACAAATGCACAAAAAATCTATAACTAGAAACCCTTTCAAAGTTTCAGCAACACTGGTTCCATATCTTGATCAAAACCGAAAGCGGCTCTTCATAAAAGCTCTGATACCATGTTCGGGTACACAGGGAACTCCCAAAAGACAGAACACCTTCAAATACTGATTCAAACAAATATATCACATATCAACACACCGATGTTTGTCACATGGTTAAAACCCTCGAGAGGGAAACAGTCCACGGCCCCATCCAAAGAGCTACTTGGAGCAATTTATTATGCAAAAGAAAGAAAGATACATGAGCTTCTCATAATCAATCAACTAGCCAAGGACCCTCTATGCTCTTTAAATAGAGATCATAGACCAATCGGGTATTAATCCATGGATCAATGGTAGGTATGATCTAAGAGAATTTGAACCATTGGATCACTCTATGTCTAGAACATATCGTGACCGTCGGATTAGAATATTTGCAAATGCATACTAAAGAAACACACTTTTACCTAACGGATATATTACACAAGTTGATCTTAACTAACTCCTAAGTGTCTAAATATCCTAACACGACTTAATGGTTAATGAGGTCCTCATCCTCTTGATTAGAAAAGTCAAATAAATTATGAGACATTATATGTTTCATGGAAATAGTTAGAACCAAGGACCCCTATTTATGGACCGGATCTTCCTAACTTCAAGTGAGTTCATTAGATCTAGATACTATAAATAACGACCCTATGGGTTGTGTTTATATGCTTGATATGTTTGAATCGTGTATTGAAGAATGCATTGTGATGTTTTGATCACTGTGCTTTGTTATAAAGTGTTGTAACAATGTCTTTAGACACCACCTACTTTCTTGTAATTCAGTTCCCTTATGTTATTTTCATTTTTGTTATATGGTTCAAGGTGAAGAGGTTCCACAACATGGTATTGGATCTATTGGTTTTGACATATCTTGTTTTCTACAAATCATGCTGAGTAAGATATAGGGTTGATGGGATTTTAGATGAATATTTTTCGACTAATACCTCATCTTGAAATTAGATCAGATATGTTCAATCAAAAGGATGACTTCTAAGATAGAATATATAATTCTAATTGGACATAAGAATGAAATATGGAGACTAGATATTGAGACTTTGTTGAAAATAAAAGTATTGTGGAAGTATACAATGGTTGTTATTATAGATCCAACAAATGACCAAGCTAAGTTTGTCACAACCGGCGTTTTGAGGTATATTTTATTTCATAAAAGTGGGATCGACTATCCTCTTTCCATCTTGAGTAAGATGAATTCAGTGTTTAACAAGGTCAACAAAATTCAAGTAATGTAGATAGAGAAAGAGTTCATTTCTATGGAACCCATTTCCTTTGATAGGATAGAGGACTATTTAGCTTTCATCAAGGAGCTACAATTGAGATTGGGTGAATGTGTAAGGATTTTCCAAAAAATATGGAAAACTCATTGAATTGGTATTTATGAATATGAGGACACCTTATGATGTCTTATGCCCCTTCTATTTCAATTAGATGTAACACAAGAAAGATGGTAAGGACTTCACCTTTGATATATTTTGTGAATTGTTGATTAAAGAACAACAAAAGTTGATTGAAGAAGGGAATATTGGTACCAAACACTAGGATCACTTGCTCAAAGTAAAGGTTAAGAAAAATTATAAAGAATGTGGTCGACTATATCATCAACTAGAATGTATCGACCAACCTACTAATGGAAATATTGAAGAGGCATCATCGAAGAAGAAGGATTGAAATAAGAAAACCTATCATTATTGTGGGAAAATTGGGCATGCCAAGAAAACCTATTAGAAGGAGATGAATGACTTGGAGGAAAAGGTAAAGCACCTTGAGTATAGTGCATTGATTGGTTAGTAAATCAATCGACCTACTAAAAAATTTACCTTTTATGTTATCACATCCTAGGCATTACATGTATGTACCACTCATACATATTGGGTAGTTGATTATGGTTGTAATTGTCATATGGATCAGGTTGATTCTTTGTTCTCTTCCTTAAGTGGAGCTACAGAACAAATATTTATGTAGCTTATTATTATGCTCACATAGTTGTTGGAAGTGGAAATGTTGAATGCTGACATGGTTGAATATCCAATGTTTATCATTTTGCTAACTTCAATGAAAATTTATTGTCGATTTATCAACTTACATGGACCAAGAAGACTATTGATTTTTCATTAGATTGGATTATTATAAAGGATTTGAGGCTTGGGGAGAACTGTTGCTTCAGAATATATAGGTCCCAATGGCATTCTTTACAAGTTATATGATTCTCCAAGACCTACTAGACTGAATATACTAACAACACTCATTGCTCAGACCAATGATAGAAGTTTAATTTGACATGAATGAATTAGACATATGAACTTTTGAATTTTGGATACGATGGTAACTAAGAATATGGTTATTGGTCTCCCAAATATTGTACTTCTGCATAATGGAGTTTGTATAGGATGTGTCCTTTAGAAAGCATCATCAAGCAGCCTTTGATTCTGGGAAGCATGGAGAGTAAAGAACCGACTAGAACTTGTTCATAGTTATCTTTGTTGTTACAGAGGAAAATTCCTATGGCTTGGGGTACCAACACAGACAGAGTAACCGCAGAAATAAATCCTTTCTTATATGCAAGAGAAACCAAACATCTAACACTAAAGGATCTCGAAGCATACCTTATTCCGGACGGTTGATGTAGATCCACGTTGAGCTTTTCCACTCTCGCTTGTGTCAATAATTTGCTCTCTCAACATTCAGCAAACAAGACAAGAATGCTATATATAATTGGTTTGACCTACTCTAGAATAAATAATAAATAACATATAAGCATTTAAAAGCATCCATGGATTCAATACTCATTTAAATACACATTATTGGACAGGAAAATATATTTCTATTAATATAAATCAGAGATTACAATAGTGACAACCTCTATCGGCACGTCTGTGAATCGCAGAAACTGAGTCCTCCACCTGGGCCGCCACCACTTCAATCCTCCATTTCTCTATAGCAAGCTCACAAGAAAAGGCAAGCTTGGGAAGAACACAAAGTGCTCCAAGGGACAAAGGGATGCAGAATCAAGTATAAGCTCCGGAAACAATGGACTATAGTTTTCTTGCTCTTCAAGTCCTCCTCTTTCAATGTATCCAAAGGGTTCCTTATATAGTGCTTCAATGGGGTAATGGAAGGTCAAATATGAGCGATCTCAAGTCATATGGAATGCCAAGAGACAAGTGACTCAGATCCACATCAAGGAAAACTCCAAAACTATTTGGCCTTTTGCACACATCCCGATGTACGCAGGTTTGAGGGTCAAATCCGCGTATATACATGAGAATAGGTTTAAAAGTCACGTATAGAAAATAATGCATGTTTTTTAGAGATGATCTTGGAAACATAAAAGGTACAAAAATGGTCCATGGGGTCTAAAGAGTCTGCAAAGGGACAGGGAAGGCCATAAAGGTTTGATCCACCATGTGTGGTAAAATCAGCTGTAACAGATGCCCCCTAATGTGTAAGGTTAGAGGGGTCATACGATGGCCGAAATACATTATAAGTCCATCCCAAAAGTGGAGTGATGAAGAACCAGGTGGAAGAACTAGCCATCCAATAGTACATTACAATGCTGAAACTCTGCACATAACTACAAGTAGATATAGCAGTCCTGGATACATAAGAGTACAATGGCCATGACATAGGCATGATACAAAATATGACATGTGTGGTCATCACCACATACAATATAGATCAGAATCTCCATGATGAAGATATACAAAGGACCATGATCTCCATGAAAGATGAAGATATATAATGGATCAATATATCCATAATGGCTGGAAACATCTGACATACACTGGAATCAAGTCACGAGAGCTGAAATCTCATGAACACTGTCACGATCAAGGAGGTAGCATATACGAAATGCCACCAATCTGGAAGGTATTCTACACAATCTGCTATGAGTACATGTCCTACTATGTGAATAGAGGTTTTGAGGTCGAACATAGTAGTCCAACATATGATTACCGGTCATTGATGTATACCATCAACAGACGCGAGATCACCCACCGATAATGAAAATGGGAATCAAGGTACTAGAGTGAAAACTAACAAGTGTGAATAAATGTGTTGAGGTCGAACACTTGAAAGGATCCATCGATCAAGGGACATTTATGTATTCCCAAAACTATCGATGGAGAGAGAACCTACAACTGATGAATGCAAGTCTCAAGGCACTCAAAAATGACTCTAGATTCCTATCCCAGAATAAATGATCTGAAGTCGATGGGATGAAATCTCCTGGAAGGAGGGCATTAATGCATCCCTCATCATCCAACACGAGGTACTCAGCAAGTTTGTATAATGTGGAAGGACTCGATCATAAAGTGCATGAACCAGTATCAATACTTGGAATGGCCGACATGCAAAGTCAAGAGAACTGAGGAATGGTCGACTCAGGTTTCAACTTCCTTTGAATAAGAGCATAACGGCTAATGGTGACTGAATGTAGGCAGCATAGACTCGATATACAAAACTGGAACATCTTTGCAACACAGGAAGCATCGACAAAGGCTCCATAGGGACTGGAAGCTTAACCAGTCAGTGGAGACAAACTTAGAGAAACGAGTACAGCTCCTAAAGTCAAACTATTAACCCAACCAATGGATGTGATATACAGTTCTCTGTTCAAAGGCGACACGACTCGACTGCTGCCAAAGATAACATCTTTTCTTGTCCGAATATTTTGTTTTTTTGTTTTTTTGTTTTTTTGGACTTTTTCAAATATTTTGAAAAGCTTGAAAAAGAATAAAAGTGCTTTATAGTTACAAACTAGGAGGAGACGAGTGTCAATGGGAAAACAAACTAGTTCCAAGCAGCGAAATATACCTATGCTTAATGCAAGGACACATGTGTAGGATAACAACACTCGGGGGAAAGTCCCCTCCCGGTAAAAATGGGGAATCAAGCTGCAAAGGATATATAAAATGGCTCTGCGTGACTAGACATGAGACAAGCTCAGGCTATATAGCTGATAATCGAATTCAAGGAAGCCGTCATAAGGCTCAATGAGGTAGGAAAAACTCATGATAATGCAATTACAACTTGACATAAGGGAGTCCTAGGGAAAAAGGCCAGCAAAAAGATCAATAGGAGTATGAGGCTCTTGCGCAAAGACATAGCAATACTATACAAAGGACACCCACACCCTAAAGGAAAAAATGTTGGCATGGGAACCAAATGAAACAAAGGAGCTAACTAGGGCACCCATGTATGCTGGTCAAGCTCTACCATTCACATCATGTCACTTCTAAAAAAACAAGAAGACTCTGTGACAAGATAGAATGGTTTCATACCTAAGGTTATAATGAAATTGTCATAATTTCATGCAAAGTGCAAATGGATGTGAAATCTAACCTATATGCCAGTTTAGACATAATACCTGAAAGCGACACGAACGGGTCAAAACAATGGTCGAAATGGCGCTCAAAACGGACTCCTACATCATCAGATTAGTCCAAAACGGTCAGAAATGGTTCAAAACTATAGAAAGGGTGTAAAAAATTTCAAAAATTTTCTATAAATAATAAAAAATTCAAAAATTACATATCTTTTGAAATTTTTACCCATTTGAGCTCAGAACTTCCAACGCAAATTCTAGGAGCTTCGTCCAGCGAAATTCGACATCGTTTGTTCCAAGTAACTTCTCATGTCCTCCTCTTCCATTTTCATGCAATTTTTTTCAATTTCCATGGTCAAATTTGATTTTTAGGCCAGTCTAAATTGGTCGTTTCGGCCCACATGGATATCAGGGCTTTTTCCGTGTATAGGGCTGGCTATACGCAGAAAAACTGCCCAAAACCACGTACATACATGGTTGTTTTGCAAACAAGCGCGTATGCGGCCATGCACAAGGTTTTTTAAGGTATATATTGACCAAAAACTACTTTTAATGTGAAATATGGTTCTAGAATGGAGGGAGAGGGAACATGGAGATGTATAAGAAGCTATTTGGGGTGATTTAATGGCTCAACAAGCTCTACGTTCATGTGGGCTATAGAATTTTTGGTGTCTTGGCAGCCAGAGGGCCAAACCAAGACTCTTGTAGATGCTAGTAGACTAATGGGATCCAGACTCAGATTCATTTCATATCGATGGGATGTCCCTCACTATAGAGGTGGAGGACATATATTTCATTACTAGATTGTCCCGATGGGGAGAGGTGGTGAACCTACGCTCTTGCGGGCCTGGAGGTGGCCTCACCATTGATGAGTACATTGCAGTATACTATTTTCTGGACACATAAAAGGTTGGGATTCAAATCCAGACAAGCTCCATCTAGGTACTAGGCCTGAAGGCCATACTATTGGCACTCGGTAGGATAACTGGTCTAGAATCACTCCACCAGGCCTCACGGCCATTGATGTTCTATGCAGTGGAGTGCATGAGACCCATAGTGTACGACTGGAGCACTACACTGTTGAGTAACATGAAGCAACAGCTCAGTGACTGCAAGATGGTCAAGGTATGAAACTTCAGTTTCAACAGTATACTGAGCACGTTCTTCATTGAGCGTGTACCGGGGCTAAGCCCTAGATTTGACGTTCCTCCTCACGAGGTTCAAGATACAACCCAATGACGTTGGGCAGATGTTATGCGTAGACTGGGCAGACGTAGGGTGTCTAACACCTACCCAGTTGACTTATTTCCATGGTGGCGGTGACAGATTGTTTCCATCGATGATTACCCCTATGCAGGGATATATTTTTAGGGAGATCCGGACATGCCCCTACCACCAGGAGCAGCATACGATGATATAGGTAATGAATCCAAAACCCTCTTTTTAATTTTTTTGAATTATTAATTTTTTTTGTGTTTTTTGATATATTGACTCAAAATACATGTTTTGGTGTGACGACACATAGTGACAATCTGACATGTGTATGTAGATGTTGGACCACGGTGGCCTGATGGTTTCCCTCGTGATAGACGGAGGAGAAGAGGAGATTATATCGTGGGTGTGGATGCGGAGCGGATGCTCCAAATCATCCACACAAAATTTGTACGCTTGACACATAGGGTATCCATGGCGCAAGTCGAGTACTTGCCTGAGGCCATGCAGTGTTAGGTGGTTGGTGTACCATGAGCATGGGTTCGGTTATTCCGATGACTAGCTAGAGCCGTGGTGTGCTACCACGATCAGAACCCCCCTCCTCCTCCACAGGCTTAGAGACGTGAGAGTGATTCATTTTTGTACTACCGTGTATTATATTTTGGTGGCTCAAAAGCCCCATTTTTGTATTATGACACTTATGTATTATGACGTCACATTTTGGATGTTTTAATGAAAAAAATTTATGATGATCCTTTTTATTTATTTACATGTGTTTAAAACTGTATGTTTGTGATATGCTTATGGTCTATGAAACAAATTCCAATCTAACACATAGTTAGCATATGAGTCAGCAACTTGATTGAAAATTCTTGGAACATGTATGTATGTTATGTTGTCAAATTTCCATTCTAATAATCTCACACGGAAGAATCTTTGTAATAATGTCGGATCCCTAATATGATACAAGCCATTAAGCTGTGACACTACTAACTATGAATCAAAATGTACCTCAAGAGAGAGAACACCATGTGAAATGGCATCCCGTAATAGCTCGATAACGGCACTATACTCAGCAACATTGTTTGAAGAAGGTCGTAAACATACGCCTCCTGAAGAAAATACCTGACCCGTAGGAGTATAAATCACCCAAGCAGCAGAGGCTGAGTGTTGAGTGTGGCGGCTAGCACCATCAGCAAATCCTATGTAAGTGGAAGACTCCATTGACATCTTCCATAATAAACAAAATCTAATCAACAAACCCGATCACCATAAGAAAACCTAACTATTTAAAAGACTGTACAATAATATACAATAATCAGCCCTGGCCGAAGATCATGCATAATACTTTTTAAGATAGAGCCCATTTCTAGGCTCCGCCAAGGCTATCCCTTCATAATCTACCAGCTCATATGCGCCCTTCTCTAACACATGTTTGACTACGTAAGGACCATGCCACATGGGATTAAAATTCCCTGCCCCCAAGGGTTCTTTAGCTTGATCCCACAAAAGCACCAAATCACCTTCACTAAACCTCCTCGGATGGACAGAATTATCATATTGGACCTTAACGCGACGCTTATTTTCTTTTAGAGCCCCTAAGGCATATCGGCGCTACTCATCAAGCTGCTCTAAATGGACCAAATGTTCCTCCAATGCGGAGGTGTCTGGTAAAATATCTATAGCTAGCTTCAATGAAGGGATTTCACATTCAATCAACAAGACATACTTCACTCCATGTACGAGCTGATATGCAGAAAAACTAGTGGCAGTCTTAACCGCGATCCTGTAGGCCCAGAAAGCATGATATAACATGATATGCCAATTCGCGTTTCTTTGTGCAATGGTTCATTGGAGAATGGACTTAAGTGATTTGTTCACTGCTTCAACATGTCCATTTTCCTGAGGGTAATAAGAAGAGGAGTGCTCCTTCCTATACCCTAACTTCGAGGCCAACTCTTCCATCATTTGATTCTGAAAATGCCTACCATGGTCAGTGACAAGCTCTTTCAGAATTCTGAACTGAGTAATAATTTGGTTGAATATAAAATGCGCAGCTGTCTCACCGTCATATTTAATTGTGGGCATAGCCTCAGCCCCTTTTCGTGAAATAATCAACAACCACTATAATATGATGATGCCCACCAGCCGAATCTAGGTTGCAATCCATGAAGTTAATCCCCCACTTGGTGAAGCGACCAGCGATGATAACCAGATGTAACAGGGCAGGATGTGAGCACATATTGTGTGAAAACATGTGGCAAGGGTGACACTTCTTGACTGCATTGACACAATCTTTGAAGATCGACGGCCAAAAATATCCCGCTCTCAAGATTTATTGGGTTGTAGAAAGCCCAGATAAATGACCACCACACGCTCCTCCATGGTAATCATTCAGCACAACCTAAGCCTCTTCATGGGTTAAATAATGATGTAAAATAGAATCTACCCCACGGCGGTACAAAGTATTATCCACTATAAGGTAGTTCTTAGATACGTGACGTAATCATCATCGCTCATCTCGTGAAAGGTGAGTAGGGACCTTCAATGTTTGTAAATATATGATGATATCCCCATACCATGGATCAACAATTGAGATAAGGAAAATATGCTCATCGACAAACATATCCTCATAAAGCTCCTCCTCCTCTTCCTTGGGAAATCAGAAATGAGCTCCGCAAAAATCAACAATTTCTTTGATTTCACCTAAACAAATTCAAGATCGAATTCTTGCAAAATAACAATCCACTTATTATACTTTCCTTTGATCATCCTTCTAGTGAGGACGAAATGAAATGGATTGACATGAGCTACCACCAAGGTCTGGTGAAGGAGAATGTAGTGTCTCAATCTCTGAACCACATGAACGATGGTTAAGGAAAGTTTCTCCACATGGGAATAACGGATTTCCACATCTATAAGGTTCTGGCTCAAATAATATATGACATGCTCATGGAGCTCCTCATCCTCCTGAACCAAAACCATACCAATCGTCTCCATGGATGTGGCCACATAAATAAAAAATTCATGGCTATAGTTAGGTGGACTAATCACAGAGGCTGATGCTAAGGGTCTCTTAAGAGAATCAAAGGAATCCTACGCTTGCTCATCCTAGAAAAGGTAGTATCCTTCTTTAAAAGACGCATAAATCCTTTAGTCAAATTGGCAAAGTTAACCACGAATTTCCGTAAGAAATTGGCCATGCCTTGCAAACATTGAATATGTCTAATATTTCATGGGGATATGATTGAAGTATTGCCTCAACCTTTAATGGATCGACTCTTATACCCTCCTTGGAAACAATGAACCCTAGCAAGCGACCAGACTTCATGCAAAAGATGCACTTATAGGGATTTAGCCTAACCAGTTAGTGGTGGCATCTTTCGAATACTAATCTCAAATGGTAGGGATGACACACTCTCAGCTAAGAATGAGCAGCAAGGTCATCCAAAAATACTTCAATAATCAATTTGAGACCGTGAAAAATCAAGGTCATAGCCCGCTAAAATGTGGCTCTGGCGTTTTTAAGACTGAAAGGCATCTTCCTATATGAAAACGTACCCCAAGGACAAATAAATGCAGTTTTTTGTTGATCCTCAGGTTTGATCTAAATCTTATTATATCTAGAAAAAGCATCCATAAAGGAAAATACCTTGCTTCCCGCACACTCATCCAAAATTTGATCAATAAATGGTGTGGGAAAATTATCCTTAGGACAAGCATGATTTAAATCACGGAAATCAATGCATATACGGATTGTTCCCTATTTCTTATCAACCAGAATGGGGTTTGAAACCCACTCCATCAATGGGATAGATAAAACTGGCTTTTAACATCTTCTCTATCTCAGCCTTAATCACGGGTGCTTTTCTAGGATTCACCGCACGCAAACATTGTCGAATAGGCTTCGCATTCGAATAGGTATTAATTTCATTTTTGACAATACGAGGGTCGATACTTGGAATTTCCTTGTATGACCAAGCAAAGATGTCATGAAACTCTTTGAACAGCTTGGTATACTCCTGAATATTAGCATGGGAACATTCCACCCCAATATAGACATTCTCAATCTTGCTAGGATCATGAGATATATTGATAGGAATAGTAGGTGATATATTCTCCATGTTCCCATCAGCCATTTGACTAGGAGAGCTTAATGGAACCATGAGACTACCAATCTTCTCACTAAGAATCTCCCTAAAGTCCTCACATTCCAAATGGTCAAGCTTGGGAAGAAAATAAGATCTATGATGTAACTCTTCCCAAGGTGGCTCAACCCCAGACATGGCCTCAACAATAGATTCATCTGATGGAAAAACACTATCAAGGCAATCATGTGCATGAGAGGACTCAACTGCCCATGTAGGAAGCACATACGGGTCCTCCTCCTCCATCCATGAAGAGGAAGGACTAGGCTTTGCAACACAATTAAGATTCGCTTGATATGCTATCATTGTTGCAGGCAATAGCACGGCTGTTTCGATAGGTCTATTTGAAGGACTTGGTGAAGGAAGAATCCAAGGATCTTCGATATGGGTAGTGCGAAAAGACACCAAATTCAATGAAGATGAAGCCCCACCAAAACTATATCCGATCATAAGAACAGGTGCAGGACAACTAAAGGTCCCCATAAGGGATGGATACATACCTACACCCACACTCCCAGTTGCTGGCTGAGAATGATCGATAATTGAGATAGAAGCTCCCGATGATGCATTAACACTCAGATTTTTGAATGATGTCTGACCAATCATAACAATCTTCCCATTAAATGGAAAACATGCAACTTGAAATAGAGAAGAGGCTATAGATTGCATACCATACATCCAATTTCGACCCAGTAAAATATTGTAATCAAGGGGTGCATCAACCACCTCAACCTCGATCGCGACGGTCTTGTCTCCCAAACGGACCTTAAGAGAAGCAAGAATTCCATCCAGCCGAAAAGATCTACCATCAAAGGCAGTCAACATGGTAGCGGATTGAGACAACTCGGGAGAACCCAAACCCTTCCAACATGACAAAGACATCATGGAAGCAGCAACGCCTTTGTCAATCACAGTGCGTTTGACGTTCATGTTAAGACACTCTACATGAATCAAGAGAGACACGTAGTAAGGAAAGCAAGGTTGTAGTCCCATGGTTTCAAATTTGATGACGGAAGAAGAGTTATCATCATTAACCCCAAGAGAAAAAATCAAAGCTTTCCTTTGTGACGGACAACTCTGAAGTACTTCAAGCGCACACATCGAATAAGGAGTTTGGCCCAAATCCTTGACAACAGAATAGTTTTGAGTGGCTCGAGAATTAGGATTGTGCCCCAAACACTTTAGGACTCTCTTAGGAATGTGAGGTGCAATCTTACGTTCATCCATAGGGTTTTCAATATGCAAAGGGCTCTCGGTTGGATTAGGTTCCTTCCCAAGGTCTAGTTGTGACGAACCATAGTCTTTCGCACGAGTCACAACCTTAGTAGCATGCACCATGTTGATGCAACCATGACCAGTACTAGTTTCCAGTGGATTTTGATCTCCACCTGATGCAGAATGAGGATCATGGTTCCTTGAATTCATATTTTGATTATGGGGTAAAGGATTGGTCAGCACAGCTGGGCCCTATGCTATGAACCTCGAGGCGTCTTCCATACGAGGGCACAAGTGAGTGAGGTGGTCATCCTTACACAATTTGTAAGGAAAATTAACCTTACGTTTAGACTGCTTGTCCCCCCCAATATTATGGGCATTCTTGTCATTAAAATTGGCATTTTCATTCTTGTTCCCACCCTTACGATTTTTTTTACCATTTTTCTTATTCCTTTCGAGCTGCTAGTTTCCCTTCTGGTCCGATGATTGCACGAAAAGTACACTCACCGTTTGGGTGGGTTGAGACGAATCTGTGGCTTGTCCCGAAGTAGATTGATTGATAGATAATTGAATCACTTGTTTCACAACTAAATCCATAGGTTTGGTCCTTGTACAACCCACAATGCCATCGGCATGTGGTATAGGCTTGATCTCGGGATCGAAACTAGAACATGGAGCATTAGGTATGATCTCATATAATAGTCTGGATTGAACATAAATCAAATCCAATTTCTGTGCCCTAAAAATTGCTTGTTCCTTGTTCTGGACTCTGGATGTAGAAACATCCTTCGCGATGTAAGGTAGCAACGATTTAAGGAACCACTCAAGGAGAAACTCCAGTGGTATGAAAGCTTTAATCAACCTCTTCCTTCTACGCCACTTTTGGATATGGTCCGAGATATGTGTGCCTTTGTCCTGTCAAAATGTCGACAAGAGTTCTATACAAATGTCCTAATGCACTGGTAGATGGAAGTGATTGAGGAAATTCATAGGCAAGGTCATCGAACAAAACAAATTCCCCCCTCGGTAACTCTATGTACCATTTCGCTGCAGGCCCAGTGAGGGTGCATTGAAATAGACTTAAATGGATTGAGTCATCATCTAAGGAATTGGAAGAGCTCCAAAGGTGAAAGGTAGTGACATGTTCACTAGGTTCTTCTCCTGCTTTTCCCTCAAATTTGGGAATGTTCGAGGGAATCTTGTTAGGAACAGTCGGCCAAGCCGGGTCATGAGATACCGGATCATTCATTAGTCTCAAAAAGTCAGGTAAACTTAACATTCTGAGGAAAGGGAGCATAGGTTGAGCCAGTCTATGCCATGCTCCCTGATAGTTTTGGTTCATATAAGGCTGACTACTGTAAATACCATGGCCTTGGCCATAATATCCTCCTCCCGTTTGACCCGTGTAGGGCTGCATGGAAGCATTATGGTGTGGTGTACCTTGACAATGTTGTGCTACAAAGCCATAATTAGAGGAGTAAGTAGGTTGTTGATACCCGTTCCCATAAGGTTGATAGCTCTATCCATATTGCGGTCCATAAGATTGTCCATAAGAAGCTCCATAAGATGTCCCATGGGAAGATCCATAAGTAGGGATATGGGGAATTCCTTGCGATGGACCATAAGATGATCCAGAAATATGAATATGACCCCCTAAGACAACAAGAGATACTTGACTTTGAGATACTACTATGCGAGCAGTCGCAGTACGAACATGACTAGTAGCAACATTCCGACCCGAAGGACCACGTGAATGAGGGGGAGGAAGGGTTGTCAAAAATGATTCGAAGGAGTAGGAATTGAGGATGAAGGGAAATGTGAAGGGATGTAAGTGGTATTCCCTATGGTCACTCATCTTGGTTCTGGTATCCACATATGACTACTAACACTAGGTCTAGGAGGAACATGTGAGGTAGCTTCCACCGCCGGGATGGAAGGTGCAATGTGACTAGTGCTCCCAAATCTCTTTGCACAAAAAGGAATAGGAGTGCCCCCAGGCATAGTGCTAGGTTCAACGCCTAACTCGACATGATGTGTCGGATCATGTGCAGGGATATCAGGCATGCCATAATGAACATGACTAGTGCTTGTAGGTTCATGGTGAGTCTCGTCACCTGAAAACTAATACCGGCGACCTATGAATGAGGGATCATAACCGGAATGTGAAGGTATTTCTGGTGAAGGATCATATACAAGACTAGGATCTTCCTCCCCAACCTCTTGAGGTGTAGAAGACGTCTTGGGAATTTCATCCTCGCAATCTCCCACCATGTGTGAATCAATGTGAGAAGTAGTCCACCCGGACTGTCTATTTCTCTCTCCCAAAGGAATAGGAGATGTGGAAGGCAGAAGTCCTGCTAAATGATGAGAATGGTGAAGTGCCACACCCAAATCCACAATGACTCAAAAAATGAAAAAGACTCTTTCTAATTAGGCAAACCCTAGGAAAACTACTGTTCACAGAGCATACACTTATACAATGTAAGGCCAAATCACAAGAAAACAAGGGTAGGATATGTGAGCTCCTGAATGAAGCAGGTATGTATTGCCTAGGAGAGGCTTGAGACTCCCATACACAACAAGCAGAGGTTCATAGCCAATTATAGTGGCCCTCAGCTTCAACGCATATAGAAACTATGTTGTTTGACCCCTACCTGACCAGGACACCTGCAGAATAACCTCTGTAAAATACCCCCTTGATAACCTAGGCAAGGAAAATAATGTCACCTCAATATAATCAATGCTCAAGTGGATAGTCGCAAGTGGGATTGACTGTATGGTCAGGGTAGCAAAGCCCGAAACTCCCAAAAGAGCCCCTAGATACGAACACAATCCTGGAAATATATCTGGTGCTACTCGGTTATCACTAGGGGTCATCCCAATCATTAACCACTCACACTGCCTCGTTCTTAACTCCCTTGTAAGAGGAGGATCCTGAGAAACACTAATTATACCAAGGAATTTCACACTCTCACCTGGACAGACACATACATGTTCCATTTAGTGGTCTTGGAGAATTTACTCACAATGAACTATTCCCAGACCCTAAAACCTAATCTTGTTGGTGCACCCTATAAAATAAAAGACTGTAATTCATTTTATTATGCGTTGATTTTAATTGGCTTATTACTCAAAAGGGAAAATGATCGTGCAACTAATGGTGTTATGACGCAACAAGAAGTAAAATGCCACCTAACAATCAATGCAAATGCACCGTGTCGAATGAAAAACGAGGTATGCTACTATGTGAAATGAAAAAATTTCCTTCAAATGAAAATGCAATCATTCCTATATGAAAATCTAACTAATACTTCTCCAAGCAAACCTAGTGCAAGTACCATGCAAAATGCAAAATGCAATAATGCATAACGATGCAAAAAAGAAAATATTTTTGTATTTTTTGAATTAAAATGAGATAATAAAGAAAAAGAATGAATCTACCACCCCCAGACTCTGTAAGCACTATCAAACAGTAGCCACGCAAAGCACTAAGTTAAAAGAGACCTAATGCACTAATCCCAAAACAAAAAATAGAAAATGCAATGATAAGAACATTCTTAAAAAACTCAAACTAAAAAGTGTCTCTGGTCAGAAATAGAGGTGTATACAAACTCTAGAAGCATCCAAGGAGACTCAGCAATCATCAAAACTCACCCAGTAACACTTAATATTCCCCTCAAAGGAAAAACTTAGGGCATACACGACTGTGTGCAGAAAACCCACGTATATATGTGGATATCCCAGTAAAAACCGTGTGTACATGCAACTGTGAAGCCAAAACTCGCGTACAGGAAGAAAATAGATAAAAAAGAAGGTAAACAGACAAGTTGAGACAAAATTTACTCCTATCAGACACTACCAGGAAAACATGCCCCCAGACCCGACTCAGAAACAGAGAAATCGAAGCAATTCAATAACATTAAATGCCGATAAAAACCCCCAAAGGAAATGACTAGGAACTCCCTAGCAGAGTCGCCAATTCTGTTACGGAGAAAAGTTCCTATGGCTTGGGGTACCACAATAGATAGATTAACTACAGAAATCAATCCTTTCCTATATGCAAGGGAAACCAAACATCTAACACTAAAGGATCTAGAAACATACCTTATTCCGGATGGTTGATGTAGATCCCCGTTGAGCTTTTCCATTCTCGCTTGTATTAATAATTTGCTCTCTCAACATTCAGCAAACAAGACAAGCATGCTATATATAATTGTGTTATACCTACTCTACAATATATAATCAATAACATATAATCATTTAAAAGCATCCATGGATTCAATACTCATTTAAATACACATTATTGGACAGGAAAAGATATTTCTATTAATATAAATCAGAGATTACAATAGTGACAACCTCTGTCGGCACGTCTGCGAATCATAGAAACTGATTCCTCCACCTGGGCCTCCACGACTTCAATCCTCCATCTCTCGATAGCAATCTCACAAGCAAAGGCAATATTGGGAAGAACACAAAGTGCTCCAAGGGACAAAGGGATGCAGACTCAAGCATAATCTCCGGAAACAATGGACTATAGTTTTCTTGCTCTTCAATTCCTCCTCTTTCAATGTATCCAAAGGGTTCCTTATATAGTGCTTCAATGGGGTAATGGAATTTCAAATCCGAGCGATCTCAAGGCATATGGAAGGCCAAGAGACAAGTGACTCGAATCCACATCAAGTAAAACTCCAAAACTATTTGGCCTTTTCCACACATCCCAATCTACACGGGTTTCAGGGTCAAATATGCGTATATACACGAGAATAGGTTTAAAAGTTGCGTATAGAAAATAGTGCATGTTTTTGGGGATGATCTTGGAAACATCAAAGGTACAAAAATGGTCCATGGGGTCTAAGGAGTCTGAAAAGGGACAGGGAAGGCCATAAAGGTGTGATCCACCATGTGTGGTAAATTAGACATATGAAATTTTGACTTTTGAATATGATGGTGTTATAGAGATTTTCACCCCACTAGGTGAATCACACTTTGTATGGCCTTCCCCTGTCCCGCTGCAGACTCTTTAGACCCAATGGACCACATTTTATCCTTTGATGTATCATTTATCATCCCCAAAACTATATAAACAATGATATACGCGGATTTTTCCCCGATAACCGCGTACATACACGGGTTTGACCCCTATAGTCGCGTACATCGAGATGTGCGCATAATCCAAATCCTTTTGGAGCGTTCCTTGACTTGGATCCGATTCATTTGACTCCTGGCCTTCCATATACCTTGAGATCGCTCGGATTCGACCCTTCATTATCCCTTGTGAAGCTATATAAGGAACCATTGGTACATTGAAGAGGGGGGAAGACATAAGAGAAAGTTGAGAGAATCGAAACTATAGTCCATTGTTGCCAGAACTTTATGCTTGAGTCTGCATCCCTTTTTCCCTTGGAACACTATTGTGTTCTTCCCAAGCTTGCTCATTGTTAGTAAGCTTGCTATCGAAGTGATGGAGGATTGAGGTGGTGGAGGCCCAAGTGGGGGATTCAGTTTCTCCGGTTCGCAGACGTGCCGTCAGAGGTTGTCACTTGTAATCTCTGATTCTGATTAATAGAAATATCTTTTCCCGTCCAATAGTGTGTATTTGAATGAATATTGTTTCCATTGGAATATGTCAAATGCTTTTACATTATTGTTTATATATGCTAGAATAGATCTAACACCATGAAATATAGTATGCTTGTATTGTTTACTTGTTGTTGAGGACGTGCTATAACAATTCAAGCTGAAGATTGGAAAGCTCAACGGGGATCTACTTCAACCGTCCGGAATAAGGTACGAGGTTCGATCCTTTAGTGTTAGATTGTTTATTTCTATTGCATATTGGAGAAGATTTATTTCTGGAGTCTAGCTGTCTGTTGTGGTACCCCAAGCCATAGGAAGGCCATAAAGGTGTGATCCACCATGTGTGGTAAATTAGACATATGAAATTTTGACTTTTGAATATGATGGTAACTAAGAATATGGTTGTTGGTCTCCCAAATATTGTACTTCCACCTATTGGAGTTTGTATAGGATGTGTCATTGGAAACCATCATCAAGAATCCTTTGATTCTGGGAAGCATGGCAAGTAAAGAACCGAATGGAACTTGTTCATAGTTATCTTTGCTGCATGAAAAAACCCTCACTAGCAAGTACAAAGTATATTTTGACCTTTATTGATGTTTTCTCTAGATTTTCTTGGGTGTATTTCTTGAACAATAAGAGTCAAGTATTTGAAAGATTCAAGGAATTTAGGGCATTGGATGAAAAGCAATGTGGTTGGCCCATCAAATGTTTGAGATCGGATAATGGTAGTGAATATGTGATTCAATAGTTTGAAGAAGATATATTGCTGAATGGTATTTCTTATAAGATATATCTCCCTCACACCCCCTATCATAATGGCGTCACGGAGAGGAATAATTAGAATTTGTTGGAAATGGCTTAGTGTCGTGACTACAGACCAATGATGTTTCGATAAATTTTGAGACGAAATTGTTTACTGTTAAAACTATCTCCTAAACATTGTACCAATTAGAGATGTCACCGACATGACTCTAGTTAAGAAATGGAATGGAAGGAAATACTATGTTGTAAACCTGAGAAATTTTGTATGTTTCTTAGTAACATATAATTGATAGCTACAAGAAGAAATTAGATGCAAAAATTCATGCTTGAATAATGATGGGATATTTTGATGAATCGAAATCCTATCGATTATTTGATCATATCAAACGATATATAATTTTGACAAAAAATGTGATCTTTGACGAGAATATTTTAGGTAATAAGTTGTTGAATCCATTCTATGGTCTAGAGTAGTGATCCATTTGACATTCTTGAAGAATCTAGATCATTTGTACCTCTCTTTGAAATTTCAACCAAACCAATGAATTATGATCTTGATTTGACTAGTAGTCGGTCTACCATGACTAAAGACATTGACACACAGAATCATTTGATTGAAAATCACCGAACTGGATTACACCAATGTGTTTACATCAGTGGAATGATAAAACAAATGAAGTTGTTGTACTGGATCCTGGAGATTAGTATTAGTCGGAAAAATTACAGTCATAAACATCATGGAAATGTTTCATTAATGGAACACTTTCTTGAAACCTATGATCCTGAAAATATTGTTGATGCTCAGGGATTTATTGAATGGAAAATTGTTACGGATGTTGAAATTGATTCTTTGAACATGAATAAGACTTGGGAACTCCTTCCTTGGCTGGAAGAAAATAATTTTGTGAAGTGTTGATGGGTTTATAAGACCAAGTTTACTTTTGATAGTGTTTTTGAATATCACAAGGCACATTTGGTAGAAAATGGATTCTCTCATCAAGAAGTCATCAACTACATTGAAACTTCTTACCTTGTTGCAAAGATGAAATATGTTCAAATGATTCTTTCCTTCAATGCTTGTTTTGGATGGGAACTTCATCAAATGGATATTAAAAGTGATTTTCTTCATGGATATTTGGATGAAGAAATATATAAGGAACAACCTCCTCATTTTGTAATAGATTCTAGTCTTATTTATTGACTCAAAAAGTCATTGTATGGCTTGAAATAGGAACCTCATCCTTGGTATGAGAATATTGATCGTTTCTTTATCAATCCTGGATTCAAACATTGTGAATTTGATCACAATATTTATGTATTACATGTTCATGATGATACTTTGATTGTGGAATTGTTTGTTGATGATTTAGTAATAATTGGAATTAATGTCAATTTGATTTTGAGGTTGAAGAAACAAATTGTAGATACCTTTTAATATACTAATCTTGGTTTGTTGCATTTCTTTACAGGAATTCAAATTTTACAAATGGATGATCGTATCTTTATTTCTCAACCAAAATATGCTTTGGATCTTGTGAATGATTCAAAATGGATGATTGCATGTCTTATGCCACGCCTTATAAGTCGAGCATGAAGCTGTCCAAATACTATGACTCTTTGCAAATCAATTCCACTCTTTATCAACAATTGGTTGATATACTAATTTACTTAACTCATAGTCAACTGGATCTCTCCTTTGTTGTTAGTGTGGTCTCCCATTTCATGCAATATCCTTGAGAAAGACACTGGAAATATACAAAGATAATTGTTATATGTATTAAAGCAACTTATCAATATGGTATTAAGTATCATCATAATACATAACCATTGGTCGGGTTTACTAATTTCAACTAGGGAGGTGACATTGATGACTGAAATTCCATTTTCGATATGTGTTTTGACTGAGCTCTATACCCTTGTTATGGTCCTGTAAGAAACATAAGGTAGTATCTCTTTTGACTACATATTAAGAGTATCGTGGAGTTGTTAATACTAATATAGAGGTAGTTTGGATATGCCATCTTTTAACAGAGCTTAGATTTCTTATTCAGGCCTCGACTGTTATCCGTGGAGAAAATAAGAGTACAATACAAGTTGTTGATAATCATATTGACTACAACAAGATGAAACATGTTTAACTTCATGTTTACTATTTGAGGCAGTTGGTACAGGAAAATGTTTTCTTACTGTTTATTGCAGGACAAATGATCATATTGTTGATATCTTTATGAATCCTTTACCAGAAGCTCATTTTGTGAAACTTTGAGATATGCTTGGGATTTAGGTAGATGCAATTATAGTGGAGTGTTCAAAGAACATAATTACATCTCCTAAAACTCTAGATAATTATGTTAATGGGGGGTATTGGAACCTAAGGTTATGCAGATTCATCACACTCTTGGATCTTCTAGAGATATACAATCAATAGAAAATAGTTAACTAACAAATAATTCAACTAGTGGATTGACTGGGAGAGTCAAATGTTTGAATCAATGGTAAATTAGGTCGTCATTAAATCAATTAGAAAAACAAATTAAACTATGTGACATTCCATATTTCAAGCAAATGGTTATAACCAATGCCCCTATTTGTGGACCAGATATTCCTCACTTCAAAGGAGTTTCTTTATATATGGAGACTAAAATAACAACCCTATGGGTCTTGTTTATATGCTTGATAATTATTTGAATCATGCATTTAAGAATACATTATGATGTTTGGACCAAAATGGAACGTGATTACGTGTTGTAATGGTGTCTTTAGACACCGCCTCCTTTCCTAGAATTAAGTTCCCTTCTATTATTTTCTTTTATGTTCTATTGTTCAAAGTGAATAGGTTCGCCAACATGTGAGATAATGATTCATGGGATCATTGGTTTGTCTCGCCAAATTTGGAATGTTCATAATAGTTTTGAATGAAATACTTGTAGTCACGATATGATGAAGAGGGGACAACAATGGTGTTGTCAATAGTTCCAATGATGGAATTACCACCAGTGGTTTCTACACTAAAAAGGATGATGCTTCCACCACTAAAAGTAGGGATTCTAGTAACAAGAATGGTGGTGGAAGTGGGAATAGTACTAGCCATGGTGCTAGTGGTGTGAGGAGATGAAGTTGTTTCAGACTAGAAGGAGTTTAAATCGGGAGACTTAGAATATTTTATGATGATAGTGAAAGGTGTCGAACTAGAATACGACTCATAAATCCGATGTTGCAGCCTAAGAAACCGTATAAGTGGGTGTCATCAAAGCCTCTAAGAAGAGCTATAGTGAAGGAATCTAATATAACCAATCCAAAAATACAAATCTAACACAAGGATAATTCCAACAATGTTTGAATCGTGCAATATAAACTCTGTAAACAATGCATAATCAAATAATATGTGCAATATGGGTGCAACAAGTCGTCTAATCTAGAAAGAGAAGAAATAAATATTGAAAAGGACACCCTAGAAAAATAAAAGACCTGTTAGACCTATGAGAGATCTACACAAACAAAGTAAAAGAAAAAATTAAATATTCTCAAATATTTCCTCTAATGGGGACATCAAGCACATCCAAGAAAAGAAGTAGAAAGAAGAGTAAGGTCTTCTAATCACTAAACACAAAATAGGGGTATCAACCATGTCTGTCCAAAATGAGTGAAGATCAAAAGTAATAGTTCTAGAGCATGCCGAAGTTGACTTCCATCTACTCCAGGAATACCCTCACCAAAGGGGACCACCTCTAAGTAAGATACCTAAATAGAATGGCTACTAGGAAACCTCATTCATAGACACCTTAGATGAGTTATCTAGAGCTTCAACTTGAAGGCATCAATATGGATGATCTTCAATACTGAATGGGGAAGGTGCACCACTCAACCATCCATTTCTATTATTTTCATGTACCACCCTGAAAGGATGGGCCCACCCAAAAATTGTCATAAAACATGTTCAATAGCACTAGACGATTTTGGTTCCCTAGAAAGTAAACCATTATGTTTCAGATGTATAGTGACTAGGGGGGATTGTTTGGATGCATATAACTAAATTCCTAACCTAGATACAAAATCATTTTTGGTCCTCAATTGAGGATTTTAATGTATTTATATTAGATTTTATTTTTAGTCTTGGGGTCATGAACCAAGTGATAATTTGATTTAAGGTGTGAAAGTGTGTGCAAAAGTGTTTTGTACAACTATCAACTGAAATTAACGAGGAAATGTAAATTCTTGTATAATTTAAATAGAAACAAGATACTTTAAATACTAAACTAAATGATGGTTTCTTAAATGAATCTATGGTATCTCAATATAAATGATCAGAACCAAGCTACTCACAAATCCAAGCATTTATGCAATTAAGATAATTAATCATAAGTGTTGATATGTTAAAAAAAAAAGAGGAAAGGATATAATCTATCAAATAAAACCACTTTAAACAAATCCAATGATAAACTTATCAAGTAAATTTGGCAATCAAACTTGCTGAAATAGAAGGAAAATGTAGTTGCAAACAAATACAAAAATAACCTTAAAATTGGAAAGTACTAACATATAAGGACCCTTTCTTTTCCTACACTATCTAAAAGAAAAACAAAATGTCCACTATAGAAAGCAATGATGTTGCAAATAGTGAGCAAGAAACTATGAACAAACTTGAAATGAAAACCCAAAACATACTGGACAAAGAAGAAAAAAATCATCTGCAAACTACTAAAAATTTTGGTTTGTAGAACAAGTCACACTTATATAAGGAACATGTGCTATCCATGTCACACTTATATAAGGAATATGTGTAACCTAGGATATAGGTCCAAGCTAGAAAGGCCATAGGAATCATGGGGGCTTCACTTGTTGGCCAATATCCTATCATGTTAGTTCATACTGTGGGTTTTAAAATTATCAAAAATTGAACCAATATATTGTAGGTATTCTGGGGATGAGGGATTTAAGGTGGGGGTGGGTACGGTGGTTTATAAGGATTGAGGTATAAAAAGGGGTGGGGAGGATGTTTTAAGTATTAGGGGAGGGTTTCAACAAAAAAATCTTGGGTCAATATCTCTCAAAATTAACGGTATTCTTTAATATCCCATGATCGCACGTGCTATGTGAGAGGTTCACTAACTAAAGTCCCCGTGATAGGAATAGGTGTGACTTAGATCTGAAACTACAAACAAAAAAAATAAAAACAACTTTCGGTTGAGGATGAACATGTGTGGTTTCATCTAAGGGACCTACTACTGACTCAAATAACAATAACTAAATAGTAAATACAACTAGGTCAAGAAAGCAAACACTAAAGAATGGATAGAAAAATAGATTTAACACAACCAGAGGGGGATTATAGATCCTCCTCATTATGGTCACCAAAATATATTGTGTGTTAATCGGTACACACACATGCCAAATGGAACATAATAAGGGTTTTGCATCCTTAGTATTGATTCAAATAAAAAATAAAGAAAATAGAACTACACTAACAAGATAGGTACACTCCTTAATCAATATCATGCATGGATGTGTAAATAATTAAAAAAATGTTGTTATATTCATAAGGAAATAGTACAACAAAGAGTAATCACCTAGATGTAGAGAAGAGGAAGAAGACCCATGTAGCTATTCGAGGGAGTGATTGTTGGTCTGTTTTTGATCTCACAACTTCTGACCACCCTTCATGATGAGGATCTCTTGTAGGAAAAGTATCGACAAAGTAACGACTTGAGTGAAAGACGGAAATTATGTGTTGAATGAGGGACCTTGAGGGATTTTTGTAGGCACGATAATGGATAATATATGGATATAGGTTGAGTTTGTTGATCCCTAGATCTATTAACTAAATTTTGCGACATAAAGGTTGAAGACAACTTTCCCCAATTTCGTTATGAATAAGGCAAAAACGTCTGAAAATCAAGTTTGGAACCAGTCGCACTTATAGAGGGAAATTATGCGACTTAGGTCACTAGTTTCGATGAAATATGTGTGACATGGGTTGTTTCTTTTAGGGGAAATGGTGTGAACTCAATGTAGGGTGGTCCATTTAAGGTTTTGTTATCTCCCAAAATAAAATTATTTTGATAGTATGAAGAATTTAACTCATGCGATGAAGGATATGAATATCCTTGACAGTTTGAAAGCCTCTGTTTTTTTTATTTGGGTAAAACTTTCACAAGTTGTAGCTTTCATTGGATTGGGTGAGGATCAGAACATCTCATTAGCCACTGAAATTTGGAATATAAATAACAGGTGAAACACCCCTTCAGTGGTTGGGTGTATTGCTAAATTTTTTTACTACCATCGGAACATTTTTAAACAGTGATCGAAGGTGTAGTCCTCTATTACGCCGACATTTCAGATTTTTAGTCGGCTACGACGCCGCCACTCTGGAGAATCTAGTGGTTTAAAGTTTCGATGGTTAGTGGTTTAAAGTGATGATGGTTAGTGGTTTGGGGTTCCAATCGACGATGTTGAGAAGATTAGTTCGCTCCACCTCCAAAATAGCGGCAGCATTGAGACTTGGGGCGTCGATGGGCTAGAGAAAAGAGTTTCCGATCACCGATGAAGAAACTATTACGGCGTTAGTCAGTTGAGGCACTGACACTGTGGTAGCGTTTAGATAAGAAGTTCTGACACATTAGTGAGTACAACTTCCGATCGTCAACAAGCTAGCAGTTGAAAGCTCCAATACGTTCAGTCTTGGGGTCCAATTGCCGATGATGAGAATATTAGTCATTTGAGGCGCCAACACTATCACAGCATTGAATATTGGGGTGCCAATGGTTAGAGGTCAGAGCTTCTGATCGGTGACCGTGGCAACAAGGTAGAAAATTCTAGTGGATTAAACAAGAAAAGTCACTTCAGTTAACCACTGAGACACTGCCTGTTGGCAGCAATTTCACACTGAACCAACAGTGGTGATTATCGGTGACTACTGTAGTTATTTAGTATTTTTTTAGTGAAATATATCTTCATAATAGATAGAAAAATATTTAGCTAGGTTTTTAAACCCTAATTGAAAAACTGTCACTTCTGAATATTTTTTGTGAAAACAGATTGAAGTTTCAATATTGTTGGGCTATAGGACAGACCTGGGTTTTATACCTTTAACTTCACACCAACAAAAGACCCACAGAGTTGGCCCTTTCGGCAACAACCTGCGAACAGTTTGCAGTCTCACTCGAAAGAGCTATGGGGTGCCGCAGAACCAGATTTCTGCAAGCAAAAGAGGGATATTACTGTACCTTTAGCTTTTACAGATTATAAATAGAAATCACAGAGCTTAACATTCACTTATTTAGCTTCACAGTTAGATAAACAAACAGTTTCTTGCACGACCCTTTACTGGGAATTCACAGCGAATTTATTATCTAGCAGTGATCTTTACTTATCAGATATATAGATATAAATGCATGAAAGAACACAACATAAACAATACACAGAACCACGACACAAGATATAACATGGTTCACCCCCAGTGTAGGGGTTACATCCACAGAACTGCATTTTATTCAACTTTCTACAAAAACCACAGTTCTGATTTGCGCACTCAGCTGCAAATCCCTTCAGTCCTCAAAGCCATGCACATAGCTGTAGGCCTCTGCGCACATAGCTGCAGATTTCCTTATCACCCAAAAACCCTCTGCGCACACAGCTGCAGAGGTCGTCCACGCACACAGCTGGGACTTAACCTTTCCTTACAAAATTAGCCTTAGCTTCGCATCAAATCCTTTTACATAAAAATCCTAACCTGACTTATTTACAAGAGTGCCTATTTATACAGCGCACTATTACAAAACCATGGGCACCCCGAACCCTAAACCCTGGATTTAAATGGGTTTATTACAAAATAAGGTTTTTGACTCATCCCCGACACCCCTAAGACTATTTTGAGTCATAACTCCGCTTAAAATCTCCTGTAACTTCGTGTACCCGTCCTAAGGACCAATAGAGTGCACACCCCAACAGGCCCCTAAGACTCACCAGTGGCCCGTCCCAGGACACTCAGCTACTTTTCTGGTGGTAGACTCTTGTTGGCGAAGCCTGGTGCACTGCTTGCTGAAGCCATATATGCGGTTGCTGGCTGGTTGTTCCTTTCCTTCGTGAAATGCTGGTTAAGGCCTTCTGGATCTATCAGCGACCCCATCCTTCGATCCACATGTCGAACATTTGACCATCCACAACTGAGGGTCTCCAGATTTGTGTGTCAAGGTGCATAAGACAAACAGTCGCCATGGTTTTGTCAAACCAGGAGGATACATCTTGGGATGTTTCAGAGTTTTGCTGTGAAGACCGGTGTTGTTCTTTGTGCGGCATAGAGCGCACTTCTTCCTTTCTTCCGACCCCTTAGAGCGAACTTCTGCCTTTCTTTGTGCCTTGGTCGAGCATGGCTTCCCAAGTGGATTACTCAGAAGGTTCAGCAGACCTCTCTCCCTGACCACTCGTAATAACTTCTGGACTTCACGGTCATTCGACATAGTGGTAACTAAAGAAATGCAAAGACATGCACAATGCATGAGTCACAGGCTGATGTATCTTCTTATAGAATCCCAAAATAGAATATGTCATCATGGTGTATTAATGATGCCGAATCTGATGAAGTGTCGGCAATCCTGTCCACACTGCGCCAGATCTTCCCAAGATCTCATTATTGCAGGCAGTGAGGGCAGTTCGCGTGCCGGCGCTGCCAAGTCTAGCTTGTCCCATCTGTCACATTTTAAGCTGTGACACACTTTTAATCTCTGACATAACTGCTAGCTTCAGCTTCGCCTTGACAAGAACCTTCTACACAATATTAACCTTCGAACTTTGACAGTCTTCCACACTTCATAGTTTTGAGGACAGCTTCGTTATAGTCTAGCACCCAATTTCAACTGTTCTTGGTACTTAGACTGTCCTTCCTAGGGTTACTTCTGATTAGGAGGTCCTAGACTGTCCCTATACTTCTTTAAACGACTGCCATTTATCATAGAGGGTAAAATTTCTCCATTCAACTTAGCTAACTAGACTGCTCCTCCATCAATAACTTTCTGCACTATGTATGGTCCTTTCCAATGTGTCTTAAACTTACCTGGGAATTTCATGAATTTGCTGTCATATAAGAGCACAAGATCACCCTGCTGGAACTGCTTCTTCTTGATATGTCTATCATGCCATGCTTTTTCTCGAGCTTTCTACACTTGTTGCTATTCCCCCTGCAATAAATCTGTCCTCTTCAAGTTCTAGTACCTTTGTCAGCCTTTTTGTTATTATCGCTGGGTCATCCATCTCTGTGAAAGTAGATATTCTAAGGCTAGGAACAATGTACTCCATGGGCATGAATGCTTCTTTCCCATAGACCAACCTAAAAGGTGTATGGCCTGTCAATTTCTTGCAGGTAGTCCTATAAGCCCATAGTACTGCTAGAATTCTAAGATCCCAGTCATTTATGTTAACATTTCAAACCTTCGTCAGAGCCTATTCAAGGATCTTGTTAAAAGCTTCGATAGTCCCACTTGCTTGTGGATGATAGGCAGTACTCTTCTGATGGTATACCTGAAATTATGCAGTCAATACTTCAATAGTCTTATTTAGAAAATGTGAGCCCTGATCACTCATAAGGACTCTAGGACACCCAAATCTGGACAAGATGTTGTCGAAGATGAACTTTGCAGCTGTAGCAGCGCTATAGTTCTTGACTGGTTGAGCTTCGTCCCATCGGGTGAGGTAATCAGTTGCTGTAATAATGTATCTTGCGCCTGAATTCTTCGCGGGGGGGTTGATAGGTCCAACAAAATCAATAGCCCATTTGTCAAAGGGTTGTAAAGTTACCTGCGAAACCAGAGGCATCTCATCCCTCCTGGATGGTTTTCCCATTCTTTTACAGATGTCGCAGCTGTGGCAATATTCTCTTGCATCCTTGTGAATCGTGGGCCACCACAATCCAGCTGTCAGAATCTTTTGTGCTATAGTTTTTCTTGAGTAATGACCTCTTGCTGCCCCAGAATGTGCCTCAGCCAAAATTAATGGCTTTTCATGTTCTAGGACACATCTGCGCAGTATTTCATCTAGACCCATCTTATATAATTGTCCTGCTATTAAGGTAAAGTCAGTTGTGCGAACCACCAACTACTTCTTCTATTGTGTTGTCATCTCGGCTGGTGGAAGCCCTGTAGACAAATACTGAACAATATCCTGAAAGTATTCATCAACCATCTGGATGGAAAACAACTGAGCATTAGGAAGACCCTCGTCCAAGCTGGTAGGTTCTTCTCCCGACTCAAGCCTCGACAAGTGGTCAGGTCCTAGATTCAATCTTCCTGGTTTAACTATGATCTCAAAGTCATATTCTTGAAACAAAATCAGCCATCGGCATATCCTTCCACCTAGCATAGGCTTATTAACCAAATACTTCAAGGCAGAATGGTCAGTAAACATCTTAAAATGAGATCCTAACAGATAATGTCGAAATTTCTGTAATGCATAAACCATAGCTAGACCTTCTCATTCTGTTGTAGTATAATTTTTCTCTGCTATGGACAATTTCCTACTTGCAAAAGAAATGGGGTGATCAATATTACCTTCACCTGACTGGGCTAATACTATACCCAGAGCAATGGAGGATGCATCAACATGCACATGAAATTCCTTATTCCAGTCAGGGAATACTAAGATGGGAGCAGTTACCATCTTTTCCTTCAAAATATCCAAGCTTGCTTGACACTCAGGTGTCCATTCGAACTTAATGTCTTTCTTCAACTGCTTTTCCATCGAAGCAGTAATCTGAGCATACCCTTGAATAAATTTCCTGTAATATCCAGTATGACCAAGTGTAGTGCGAAGTTGTCTAACAGATGTTGGAGGTGGCAGGTTCACAATAATAGCTATCTTCACCGGATCCATCATCAAGCCTTGTTTACATACAATGTGACCTAGCAGAATCCCAAAAGGTGCACAAAAGATACACTTTTTCAAGTTCAAGGAAATCTGGTGCTGTCTACATTTATCCAGCATAAGTCTTAAACTAGTTATATGGTCTTTTAGTAGCCCAAAGATAGTCCAATCATCAAAGTAAACTTCTAAGAATTTATGTATATATTCCTTAAAGGCATAGATGACTACTCTAGAAAATATAGCAGGTGCATTCTTCAATCCAAAGGGCATAACTGTATACTGAAAGGATCCCATTTCTATAGCAAAATTTGTGTTATGTCGATCCTCGGGAGCAATTCTGATCTGATGGTAACCTGAAAATCCATCAGTAAAAGAGTACACTTCTTGACCCCCGACATTATCTAACACTTCGTCTGTGAAAGGTGTGGGGAAAGGATCATGTAGGAAATCATCATTCAGCTTCCTTAGATCAACACAAATGCGTATTTCACCCTTATTCTTCTTCTCTTGCACCACCATAGGACTGACCCACTCAGATTCCTCAACGGGCTCAATAATTCCTGCAGCAAGCATCTTATCCAGTTCCATCCTAACTTTTTCCTTGTACTTAGGGTTCAACCTATAAGGACATTGTTTCACAGGCTTCGCATCAGGTTTCAAGGGGATATTTATGACTCCTATATCACCCAGGATACCTTTCATCTCTGAAAACTTTGTTGGAAATAGGTCCTGATATTCATGGAGAAGTTGGGTTACTTTGCTTACCATTTCGTCGTCCCAATAATCTCCAATGGTAGCATGCTTAGGCTATTCTTCTGAGCCAATGTTTACGGTCCGCGTCTTCAAGGGCTGTGTTAACTCGGGAACTTCGACTGCTAGTCCATGAACTTCACAGTGGCCTTTGGACTCCGAAATATCAATGTTGCACGGATCGTCATCCTCGTCAATTGCGAGGTTATAACATTCGACTGCATTAGCTTATTGTGCCTTCCAATCCGGTTGGTATTCTATTATCTCTTGATCATCAAACACCTTAGTATGGATCAATCGAATAGCTGCGTCTAAAGCAGGGCAAACCTCATTAGTATAAAATGTCAATACAAAACTATCAATAAGAGTATCACAACTTACAGTACCCCGACGAAGCTCGACTTCCGCATACCAATTCTTTACAACGGGATCCAAGGTATGCACAAACCTATGTACCCACTCTGCATGAGTTACATGCTTCTAGGCTTCATAACATTGCTCCAAATGCTTCTGAGGATTAGTCTTACCATTAAATCTGTGCTGAAACTCCTATGGTCGATCTGTGAATCTCAGGCTAAGGGACTGTTGGCAAACTTCCCAACTATGAATGTACTGTTTGTGACCATTCCACCATCTGGCTGCTATGGCTTTGAATGCTGAGTCCAAAATCTCCATTTTCTGTGAGTCAGGTATCTGGGCTGAGAATTTCTCTATAAATACTTCTGGGTCTGTCGAACCATCAAAAATAGGTAAGGGTCTTGTCTGCGAGCCAATCCATCTAAGAGACTTGGTAATTCTGGCACAACGGTGGCCATGTAACTCATACAATCTGTTCTGCCAATTCTCTAGACCATCATCTGAATCCGTCATACAGGAGCTGTCACACTGACAATCCATAATACCTTCAGCATTAGGATCAACATAATCTTCTTCCTTCACTGTAATATTGTAGATATGGTCCAACACATCCTGATCTTCATCTCGGAGGGGTTCTATGTACCTTTCTCCTTGGGAAGGATCCAATGGGACTATCACTCTCAAATCTTTCCCTTCGAAAGTCATCTGTCTCTTCTTAAGGTTAATAACTGCAGCATTTCCATTGCCCACTCAATACCTAACAAGGCTGGATAGGGATTGCTGTCGTCAATGATCTCAATAACTTCGAATTCTACTATAGTACAAACGCCATCAATATCTATTGGGACATTAGGGAATCGTCCTAGGGGCACAATCTTCTGCTGGTTGGCTAATCTCAACTGTATAGGTGAACATTCAAGGGTAGGTTTTCCCATTTGTTCCCAGGTCTGTTTGGTTAAGACATTTACCTCTAATCCTAGATCCAAAATAACATCAGTCATATCATATTCTCCTATCTGAGCATTCAATCTCATTTCCCTACCAGTTCTTCTGACTCTATGAACGGCTTTTTCCTGACCAAACCCTTGCTGAGGTTCGCAGGAAGCAATAACTTTTTGCAACTCGCTTAAAGCATTCTGATTACTTAAAAGTTTCAGACAACTCTGTAAAAAGGATGACAGTGTACTTACTTTATCTGTCGAAGCTTCTTGCAACTGCGACTGCTGCTGATGTGGCTGCGCAGGTGCTACTGCTGGGCTAGAATCCACAAAATCTTTCTTGGCATGCATGAATGTCTCCTTTTATCTTTCAATATCAAAGGCAAGGACTTTCACGGGGGCCTTATGAACCCAAGCCTCGTCAAGTTGTTTCTCAACAGGCTGTATTTGCGTCGTAGCTCCACTTCGAGTAACAACATTAATTGCTGGGGCAGGTCTTTGCTCAACAGAAATCATCTGAAGGTTCTGAGTGGGGCCACTGTTTCTTTCTTGAATATTATCTATCATCTGTGGGCACTGCTCGATCACATGATCTACGTCTTGGCAATACCGGCATGTCGTAGTTGGGTTCTGATAGTCATGAGCCAGATGTCTGGCCTGGTTGCAGTTATAACACACCACCTGACCACGACCTTTTCCAGCCATGCCACCATGACCACAGCCTCCAAAACCACCTCTACCTAATGCACCACCACGGTAGCCATAGCCATCATTACTCTGTCCCTGATTTTGTACCCGATAGGCATCGTAGGTGCGTTCCCTCATGAGATCATAACTGCGACACTCATCTTCATTATGGCCTACGGACTTACAGAATTTGCAGTAAGGGTTATTGGGTACTTGTCCATACCTCTGTAGTAGATAATAGTCTTCAGGTCGATGTTGCCCTATTGTTCTGCAAAGCTCACAATAAAGAACTTGCGGGTTAAACAAGTTTGGCGTACCAGTATTCAGGTAATTTCTTACCACAGGACACTGTTCCTTGGCATGACCTTCGGTGTGACATTGTGTACACCAAACCTTTTCACGATAGGTTTTTCCTTGTTTCATATCCCGAAGCTCCAGGGCCATCACTGCTAACTGCGCTTGAATTTGAACAATACCAGAATTGTCTGTGACAGGAGCGGTTTCAAGCTTCATCGCGATTTCCAGAGCCTCCTTCTGTTGCATGAGTGGAGTTCGGATATGCGGTAGCAACACTGCAATGAACCATTCCTTATGCTATGCAGGTCCAATGGTGAAACTGACTTGGTCTAGCATAACTTTGAATCTTTGATCAAAGTCCCACACAGATTCTCCACGCCTCTGTTAAATCTCTTTCAATTCAGTGATACACTGCGACTCGAATTTTGGCTTCTTAAATTCCTTTATCATTGCTGCTTTTATGTCAGCCAATGTATGGTTCTGAGTGTTGGAGAACTTCATGAACCAGGCCAAAGCACGATCTCTGAAAGAAGTAACCAGCTGTGCTCTTTTTGTATCTTGATCCGTAATGGACTTACCAGTCCACACTGCTTCACATACAAACCAGAACTGTTCTGGATCCTCTGATCCAGTTCCTTTGAAAACAGGGAGCTTAATTTCATCATACATATGAGCCATCGCAGGTCTAGGGGGGGAGGGAGGGGGACTAGGAGTAGGTGGGGGGGAACTTACTGGGGTAGACTGACCTCCGACAGGAGTACTTGGGCTAGGGTGATTTTCAGACTGCGATGGGTGCTCAGGGATAATAGGTCTTCGCTGCGGGGTTACCAGAGGTTTTCTGACAGACAGGGTTTCCTCGGGTTCTGAATCGGTGGGATTTACAGGGGGATACTACGTATGCTTACCCTGGGAATAGGATCCAAAATCTCTCTTGTACCTTTTTCCACTTCGCAGCAAATCACTTTGATCGTTGAAGGTATTGTCACTTACAACCATAGGTTAGTAATACTAAATCTAACAGTCTGATTCAATTAGCAATATACCTTTTTCAGCCAATAGCATTTTAATTCACAAACTAAATGAATTCAAAAACTTACCCCTTCGGCCTTTGAAAAACTGTCGCTCGGCTTCACTAAAGGAGGTACTCGTGTTGATGGCGAACTCCGTCACAAATGCTTCAAGGGTTCACATTGTCCAGAAATCAATAGCACGGGATATCTCGTTGTTCACCCTTTTTAGTATATTAATTCTCGCGGGGGTCCAAGCAGGAAACTGATGTGCTTGGAAGTTCGTCCTTCGCTCTTTTAACCTGGATAACCACTGGTGCAACTCTATGTGGATACTACCAAATAAAATTTCATAAATGTCACAAAAAACATACCTTTGTAAAAAGTCATTTGCACTACGACCCGGATATTTGTTCTCGTGCTCAGCAAATTTCAGATAAGTCTCATCAAGCCAATCACCGATTTCCTTCACAGAGGGCCTCCAGAACATAGCCCTCGAGGTACGACATAAACCCCTCTTGAGCAGATAATGAGTTCAACCAGAAACAGAACCAATTTGTTGGGCTATAGGGTAGACCCGGGTTTTATACCTTTAACTTCGCACCAACAAAAGACCCACAGAGTTGGCCCTTTCGGCAACAACCTGCGAACAGGTTGCAGTCTCACCCGAAACAGCTATGGGGTGCTGCAAAACCAGATTTCTGCAAGCAAAAGAGGGATATTACTGTACCTTTAGCTTTTACAGATTATAAATAGAAATCACAGAGCTTAACATTCACTTATTTAGCTTCGCATTGAGATAAACAAACAGTGTCTTGCGCGACCCTTTACTAGGAATTCACAGCGAAGTTACTATCTAGCAATGATCTTTACTTATCAGATATATAGATATAAATGCATGAAAGAACACAACATAAACAATACACAGAACCACGACACAAGATATAATGTGGTTCACCCCCAGTGTAGGGGTTACGTCCATAGAACTGCGTTTTATTCAAATTTCTACAAAAACCACAGTTCTAATATGTGCACTCAGCTGCAGATCCCTTCAATCCTCAAAGCCGCGCACACAGCTGCAGGCCTCTACGCACACAGCTACAGATTTCCTTATCACCCAAAAACCCTCTGCGCACATAGCTGCAGAGTTAGTCCACGCACATAGCTGGGACTTAACCTTTCCTTACAAAATTAGCCTTAGCTTCGCATCAAATCCTTTTACATAAAAAGCCTAACCTGACTTATTTACAAGAGTGCCTATTTATACAGCGCACTATTACAAAACCATGGACTTAAACCATGGGCACCCCGAACCCTAAACCATGGATTTAAACCATGGATTTATTACAAAATAAGGTTTTTGACTCATCCCCGACACCCCTAAGACTATTTTGAGTCGTAACTCCGCGGAGTTACCCGTCCTAAGGACCAATAGGGTGCACGCCCCAACAAAGATATGTCACTTTTTGTAGAAGGCTATAAATCCCATTTGATTTTATAATAAGGATTTGACTTCGGGGATTTGTAAGCCTATTTTATTGTCAAGCGTCTCATCTTGTTTATTCAAATTATAAGCTCTTTTGTTGTGAGTTGTTCAGCCATCATCTCTATCTTTACTGAACTTATGCCTGAATGTGCATTTAGGTGATTTTCAAGTTGATTAATAGCTAATCGTTGTCATCCTATTGGTGAGTTAACTGGATTTTATTTGTAAGTACCATCCTTGTCAGGATTTAGACATTTAAATGCATCTATTTTGTATGTAAGTCTTCCATATTGATGAGTTCTCCATCCCTGCACCTTATTGTCAAACTACTAAACAAGTTGTAACTAAAAGCCTTGTAATTGAGTGATCTTCATGCATGTCTTGAGAGTGGGAGGTTATATAGGTCACCTGACTTGATCCATATCAAAAAAACCTAAAAACATTTTAAGTTACCAGGAATCCTCGAGCTACAACCTAGAGGAGTTTCCTGGAGTGATAACAGGTTTGATTTTCATTCTTGACTTTTTATCTCTTCATCGAGATCATTTGGATGGAATAGGGTGCAAAAGTGGTGTCAATGATGTGGAATGATAATGTGTACAGATGATGAAGTTGGTAACATGGAAAGAATAAAAATTGGTTGTTAACATTCATGCACTAGATATCTAATTCACTTGCTTCATACTCTATGAAATAGGATTTCAATACACCTACTAATTATACATAGTGGGGGTGACGATTAATACTTACGAAGATAGAGTATGCGTACTACATGTAAATCAATAACAAGAATAATTTAATCGTTATAATGAGATGGTGGATTATATTGAATAGGTTGTGAAATTTGCATCCTCGGGCCTCTTGGAGAGAACACATACTCAAATGTAGAGAAAATGATAATGGAGAGAACATGAAATCAAGATTCAAAATGAATGGTAGTGGAAGACTTTTATAACAATAGGGTTACATGTGGCTATTCTTGAAACCAATAGTGTGTAGGTTCTCATTTAAGAAAACACTAGTATGACTGGAACATACGAGTATTAAAGCTGAAATAAAACAATAAAATATGAATTTATATATATTGAAAATATTATTTTTCAATTACAATTTGAGACATAGGCCTAGTGCACCATTCCAAATATATGGTCATGAATTTTTAAACTTAATCCGTTATAATTAATTTATCTACTTTTACTTATGTCTTTGATTAATATTATCACATGATTATATATACGTAATATTTCCACTGTCTTTGAGAGATGCATTGTCCTCAAAGTAGGGATAAGGATGGATATTTCTAATGAAATTGTTATTTCTCCCATGATGCATCATATTTAGGAAGATTCTCCCACTAATAAGATACTCCTTGATTATTCGAGAATGGAGCTTTTTTTCTCTGGTAGCAATGATTGCTTCTGGTTTTAAAATTACCCTTCCTTCATCATTAAACATATGAAGTATTATGTGTGTTTGTTAACACCCAAAAAGTGTTCACTACCTCATCTACCCCACTACATGGCTCATTTTTCCATTTTCCTACCATATTTCCCTTGAAAACCCTGAAAATCCCACTAAAAAGCCTCCAAAAAGCCTAAAATGCCTCCAAAAGGCCATAAAACCATCAAAAAAGCCTCAAAAAGGGAAGAAAAAATATAAAATAATGAGGAAAAGGAGGAAAAAACCCTATACAGCTGCCCTAAACCATTTGGTTTCCAAAACCATGGGCCAGCACTCCACCATTGAAAAACTATAAATAGGTGATGGAGACCCCTTATTTCATATCCACAATCATAAGCACCCTTACTCTGCCAAAGTAGCTCTTGAAACCCTAGCTCACCCTTGAGCTACTTCACCTTGAGAGCCCCTTTTGGCCCATTTCCACCATTGGAGAAAGAGAAGGAGCAAGTTGGAGCTTGGAGAAACCTTCTTGGATCACTGCAAAGGGCTTCACCAACCTTCACATTGGAGGTAACATTAATACAAAAGCCATTCTTTATATCTTGTTTTTCTGTTTCATGCACATGTTTAGAGTAATTTATATTTCTGTTTTAGCATTTTAATTTACATTCACTAAACTGCTACTGAGTCCCTTCTCCTTAGTAGGTGCTCATTCGCACAAGCTAGGGTTAAAACCCTGGCTACAGTTTTGGCGACTCCCCTAGGTTTGAATTTCTGGTTTCAGTTTAAAAAATTGTTTAGTTTTCTGCAATAATTTGCCGTTTTTTCCTTTCAGCTGTCCCTTTCGGCTGCCGTAAACCGCATCTTTTCCCTCTGCAGTCGCATCCCGACCGCGTCTTTCAGGCCTTTACCTGCGACCCGACCGCGGCTCTCGGACTGTTTCCGGCGCCCTGCCTATGGATTCAAGTCTATTACCTGTGATCCGACCGCGGCTAATCAACCTATTTGCTGCGATCTGACTGCGCCTGTCGGCCATATTCCCGCGTCCCGATCGCGACTTTCAGCCCCTTAGCTACGACCTGACCGCGTCTGTCTGCCCTTTTCCCGCGATTCGACTGCGCTTTTTTCCCTATTTCCTGCGGTTCGACTGCCTCTGTCGTCCAGAAAGCCACGACCTATCCGCGCATGTTTCCCTCAAACCCACGGTCCAACCGCCCGATTTCGCCACAGACCCACGGTTTGATTTCTGCATTTTTTTTTTTGACCCCAGCCCCTTTGCTGCAATATTTTCTGCATCTACACAGCCATCTGTTCTACCTACAGCCCTACTTCCCTACAGCCTTTTCTGCAACATCATTTATGTTCCCTTTTACAGAATCTGTTTAAAATTTCAGCATTTTAATTCAGAAAATTTTGCATGTTAAAGTTTTGAATTCAGTATTATTGTTAGTTAGAAAGTTGCCCCCCTTGTGGCACTTCTATTTTGGGTTCATCACCTCATGAGCACACACTCTGTCACATAATTCAAGTGAGCCTTAAAAAACTACTTAACTCAACCAATATTCTAACCCCACTTGGGGAACACAAAAGAATCTTTGTAGTTAGGTAGGATCAGGGGGATAGGCTTCCAATAACACCCCTCGGTTACTTACACTTGAGACATAGCTGTTGTCCAATTAGGGAACCAAAATCCCCTAGTACTTTTTGGCACGGTCACAACCAGTTTACTAGAGGGCCTCTCCCCTAGGAGGGTTGAAGTCGCGAGACTGGTTCCGGAGGCCTAACTGGAATACCGCACTCCATTCAGTAACCGAAGGGCTACCTTTCGCAGTTCTCGGGATATCCCTGTATAGGGGTATTGCGGTAAAAGGACCAAACAGCAGATTCACCTTTCTGGACGTGTCATGAATGGGGTATCTTAGTTGCCATTCTTCTAGGATTGACTACCCGGTGTCCCTCCCAGTAGGGGGATATCTTAGCCACTTGGATTTCCTATTCATATTGTCTGACTTGGATTTCATCACCTTGCAGAGGATATGTCTAGTTGAGTCAGAATACTTTTAGTTAGGTGTTTGCATGCTCCCTTACCTCCTTTTGGTCTAGTGAGTCCACCCTTTTTTTATTTTTAGGAAACCTGTTGCTTGTTGGTATTCTGACCATTTCTGTTGATACTCCACCTATTGTAGCACAGCTGTTACAGTGGGTGTTTTGAGTTGGTTGTTGGCCTGAGTGCCCTATTTTTTGAGCTCTCCTTCTGCACACTCGGTTGCATTAGGGTTTTTGAGCTATTTTTTACCCACCTCAACCCATAGAGATTTGACACCATCTGTCACCATTGTGTCCCCGAGACATTCTCGGTGCCTCAGGGGTGAGCCCCCACAGCACGGTTCACTTGACACCACCCGTCATCGACACAGATCATCCTCACTTGATACCACTTATCATAGATCTCAAGTCTTGTCACTTGACTCCACTTGTCAGCAGCATAGGAATCCGTCACCAGATATTGACGCCTCTTATTTTACCTCTGATTCTGAGCCAGAGTCTGAGAACCCAATTTACACTACCCCTACTAGCCCCATGGCTGGCGTGACTTCCACTCCCTTCTTGGTAGGGACCATTGGTGGCACATCCACCACTACACCAGTTACCACACCTGCTTTAAGTATGCCCTCCATGGGGCCCCCATCTACCGTTCCCCTCACGGCACCTATTCCCGCAGCGGGAATACCTATTCCCACTCCATCAGTGGCTCACACTACCCATGGTGGTACAGGACCGTCCTATACCACCTTAGTTCCCCCACTTGGGGGAAACCTCCCTAACACTACCCCTCCACTTGGGGGCATTGGCCCCAACTTGGTCCAACCCACTACTGTGTGACATCATTCTTCCAGTTTGCCATTCATGGCTAGCCTCAACCTGCCTGACCTAGCCAGATTGACCAATGACCCTATCCGACACGACCCTGCGTGGCCTCACATGCCCACCAAGCTCCCCTCTGACATCCCTAAGTTCGAGGGAAAGGCAGGTGAGGACCCACAAAACCACATTATGTCCTTCCATCTATGGTGTTCCTCCAACTCCATAGTGGACGACTCTATTCGCCTTCATCTATTACAGCGCACCTTCACTGGCTCTGCAGCCAAGTGGTATATCGAGCAACCCCATGGAACCCATGCCACCTTTGCTTCCCTTGCCTCAACCTTCCTGCAGTTCTTCCAGTTACCTATCCGCTATGACGTGGGTGTTGAGATCCTCCTATCGTGCAGACAAAAAACGGCTACCCACATCACGGACCACATTCATGAGTGGCGTCGACGCCATAGCTTATGCAAGATCAAATTAGACGACCGTATCTTCCTAGATTGGTTCCTCAAATCCCTTCTTCCTGTCATTGCTAAAGATGTGGCATCCGAAAGACCCCAGTCTGAAGAAGAGGCCATCCTTAAGGCCCAATAATTCGACCTCATTTAAGCCCAGTCAGGTTATCTCTATACCATTATACCTGACGCCCCTCGCGGCGATTCCTCCCAGCACGATGCGCTGGGGGCATCCCACGCTGCCGACGCCATCATTGGCCGTGTCTCTTCGCATCCTCAACCATTTTCCATAGCACGTCCTACCCCTGTCCCTGACCTTTCGCGGGCTACCTCACAGTCTGGAGCAACCAACTCGTATGCTCCCATGACACATCACCACCATTCACATGGACCCTCATGTCCACCTCAGTGTTTCGGTCATGCGACTCCCGTTTACGCCCCCCTAGTCGCACCTCAGCCCTACTACCACCAGCAGGCTGCACCAGCTCCTGCGCCTTCACAAGCCCAACCCGCTTATTACTCGCCACAGGCAGCCCCTGCGGCAAACCCACAACCCGCTCCGCAGCCCTATCAGCAACCACCTCAAGTTGCTGCACCTGCGCAGCCTCCACCTACATATCATCCACCGCAGCCTACTCCAGCACCTGCGCAACCTCAGAATCCACCTGCTGCCCAAGGGCAAGTTTACGCCCAACAAAACCCGTAGAAAAACCAGAACAACCAATGCAACCAGGGCCAACAAAACTGTGGCAAGGGCCTAAATCGTGGAAACAACCAACCTACAGACCAAGCTGTTCAACCCCCTAATCCCCCCGATAATAATAATGCGGCCCCTGCTAACCAAAACCCTGATCGCCCGCCCAAGCAGGATAAAAACCCCAATTTGTGAACAAACCATCCTTGTTCTGTTTGCGGGGTCTATGGCCACTACACACATGCTTGCCCACACTTGGAGTGAGCTCGGCAACTTTGGGTTGATGATGCCCACCGCCAAGGGCATGCGGCTCCTCAAGCACCACCCAACCCCCCGCAACCTCAGCAGCCACCTTTGGTGCTGTAAAACCCCTTACCAAACCAAGGCGTAGTGAACACTCAACCGTTGGCTCCCCCTCAAGCCAACGCGCCAACCCAACAACAAATCACTTACGCTGCTCCTGATCAACCCATGTTTGACTCAGGTACCCACCACTTGTTGATGATGTCCTCTGCCGATGTCAACCTCCAGACCCGGCAAAACCAATATGGCTCCACCTCTGAAACCCCTCCCGCCAATAAACCCACTAACGCTCATCCCACTGATCAGGCATTACGTATACCTCCACCTCCACTAGATGGCACTCCCAAAGCACCTCGTTTCCCGCTTCGCCGTATCAACAATAACCCCAATGCGCGGGCTGCGTCAAACTACAACATTGTCGATGACTTGACGCAATCTCCTGCAGCCATGTCTGCGTTAGAAGTCTTAAAAAACTGCCCTTCGCAGTGCAAGACTTTACTATCAGCCATTGGGGCTATCGATCCAAATGATTCGAATTTAATGGCATTTGATTTGGACCAATCCGAACCCCGCATGCCTTCCACTTTAGCATTCCAAGTTTCTGTTTCCATTCAGAATTTTGTCATCCATCGATGCATTATTGATGAAGGTGCCTCTACATGTGTCATGTCCACCTTCATCTGGCAGAAATTGGGATCCCCCCCTCTCCAGCAGTCCACTACTGCGATGGCCGTTCGGCTCAACCACAAGGCCTATTAACTAACGTCCCCGTCCAGCTGGCTGGCAAAACCATCCTCATCGACATCGAGGTTATTAATGCACAGCTTGATTATAACCTTTTACTTGGCCGCAGCTACATGTATGCCATGCGGGCGGTTGCTTCTTCCATTTTTCATACCATGATGTTCCCCCATGAGGGACGCGTGGTCAAGGTTGACCAACTCACCTACTATGATCCCAATGCCCCCGCGGCACCCGAAAATGTTCTCCCCATGGTTGAACAACCTATTTCAGGTGCCACCACCTCACTTGTTTCCTCTATGGGGCCCATAGTTTACTCAGATGCACCAATGACCTCGACCTTCCAATCTATTCCACCCCCGTCACCCGCAACTGACGTGTCTGACCTATGTACCCTGTCCCATAACATGCAAACTCCTACTAATCAACCACCCTTGTTGCCTAAACCCCCTTTGGTACCTAGTCACATTGGTGTTACACCCATCCATACCATTCCTTTCCTCATCCCTCCCTCAGGAGTAGTTAGCGCCCCAGTCATGGCTACCCTCAGCCTCCCTGGGTTAACCTTAGGATTACCCGTTTGGTATCTTTCGCCTCCCGTTCCCCCGCCAACACCAGATGTCGTCCTGCAACCGGTGCAACCCATTGTCACTACTAGTCACCCACCTCCCGGTGTCGCTACCCCGTCGTCCTCCACAAACCCCCCCCCCCTCCTCTTACCAAACCCACTGGGGGCAGAGGTCCCCAACCTTACACTGCTGTCCCACCTCCCAAGACAGTCAAAAACCCCCCTGTGTTTCGTGCTCCTCCAAAATGCTCGTTGTGCGATGAGTTGGGCCATGCGACTCATCAATGTCCTCAGTTACCGGCAATACAGGAACACATGCAAATGCTTGACGACGACCCCAATATGCTGGTTGTCAAACTAGATCCAAACCCTAAGCCTCGTGACAAATCCCTGCGCACTAACCACCCCTGTGCCATATGCGGTATTTACGGGCATTACTCACATCATAGTCCTGATCTCCCCAATTACAGAGAAGCTCTCTATGAGATGAACAATCTGGATCTTGAGACGGCACCACCCACCATTGAGGAGATCCACCCCCCAGTCTCTTCCCCTTCCGGAGAGGATAATACCATTTATATGATCTCTTCCGCCACTACTCCCTCGTCAACCGATTTGACGACACAAACTTTCCGTACTTATGAGGAAATCCTCGAGGCTCTCACTGCCCCGGAGTATCCCTGGGATGACAGGCACCATCGTTCCTACTTCCTCCCAAATGAATCCTCCTCTAACACTGCTACCCAATTTGCAGTTGAATCCAAAGACTTCCTTCCCCCCAAGGTCGACTGGTTCAAGGACCCTATTCCTGCTCCTGACGCCTTCGAGGAGGGTAACATGGCCAACATCTCACCTGTCATCCAAATTGATATCGCTTCCCCAGGAAGCACCCCTGAACTCATCACTTTAGGAGCCTCTTGCAGTGAGCAAGAGATTGAGGAATACAAAAAACTCTTCAGAGAATTTCGTGATGTCTTCGCCTGGTCCTATACCGAAATGCCCGGTCTTGACCCTGCCATTATAGAGCACCACATTGACACATGGCCTGATGTACCCCCCGTTCGTCAGAAACAGCGTCCCATTCATCCCTCAAAACTCCTAGCTGTCAAAGCAGAGATTGAGAAACTTCGCGAGGTAGGATTCATTTATCCTATTGCCTATACCACCTGGGTTTCAAACCCTGTTCCTGTTAACCAAAAACAAGGCACCATTAGAGTATGCACTGACTTTCGAGATTTAAACCGCGCCTGTCCCAAAGACAATTTCCCCACACCATTTATTGACCAGCTCATTTATGTGTGTGTGGGGCATGAAGTCCTCTCGTTCATGGACGATTTTTCTGGATACAATCAGATCCAAATCCGAAAGGACGACCAGTACAAAACTGCCTTTACTACCCCATGGGGCACCTTTGCCTATCGCGTCATGCCTTTTGGCCTAAAAAATGCTGGTGCCACATTCCAACGGGCCATGACCTATTACTTTCATGATTTGGTCCACTCTGATCACTAGTCAAAGTCAAATAGTACAAATGACACTTGTGATGTTGGGCCCACTTACTATTTATAGTCCGTTGACTTTTTTCTTGTTTTGGCCATTCTGAACCCATACGGAGTCTATTTTCCGAACCGTTTCCACCATTGGAATCAGCACGATGAGACCGTCACGATGGTCACCTTGTTGCATTAGTTTTTTTTTCTACGTCATTTTTTGCCCATTTTTTAGACACCGCTAGTCGCCTCGGTTTGCGCGCCACTTCGGCCGTTCTTCGTTTTCACACTTTTTATATCGTTGGATTCATTTTTTCGAGCTCATGATGATGCTTGAGATCATTTCTTGCTCTCACTTGGTATAATTTCAACATTGTGTCCCGACACCTTGCTGCCTCGATTTGCGTTCCACATTGGCCGCCATCAGATTGTTCCACACTTTTTTACATGAGCCATCCACTCCTGTCATACTGCCAATGTTTCGTTATTTTTCCACCATTCATTCACCCCGCAAGGAGGCCCACCAGTGTTCCCCCTCACCCTCGTTCCTGGTCATCATAAATGTTCCTTGATTGAACACTTCCTCCTTGCCTGGCCATTCCTTTTGTTCGGTATAATTTTATCCCTTTTTCGGGACGGACAAGTCCTATATGAAAAAGGCACTTAGGGAGTTTCTGTTAAGCTCTTTTCTGACTCCTAAAACAATGAAAAGATCACCGAGCAACCTTTCTTCCTTTCATGCTCGTTAAAGTATCTGAAAGGGCATCTATCTGGTATAAGTTTAACCCTTTTCCAGACCTAGTAGACTAATTACGAAAAAGGAATACTCTAGTCACACTGGCTAGAAGAGTTCTTCATTGCATCCTTTTATGCTTCTTTGGGCCTTGGAGACTAACACATGAAAAAGCAACCCCCCTGGAGTCTTCTTATCACTTTCAGACTCTCTAAAATTGAAAGCAACCACGAGCATGAACTGTCCTGGGCTCGTAAAATCCACACGAC